>CM043701.1:32667316-32844816 GCA_023935145.1 Bretschneidera sinensis | reverse complement strand
ATTAAACCTCATTTAATCACTCCCTCACTTAAGACTAGAAATTTTCTTAAGGGTCCAGTCGACTGGTAAGTCTCTGCCCAATATTCCAGTCGACTGGTAATTCTATCCCAGTCGACTGGGAAGTCTCTGTCTAATCTGTCAGTCGACTGGTAAGGCTATACCAGTCGACTAGACTTTGTTTGGAGCCATTTAATACTCAATTATTAATTGATTTTTGATAAATTCTATTTGATTTGGCATTGGATAAATCAAGTGATGAGCTTGAATTTAGATTTGAGAATTACTTTTGAGCTATTTATTTATCAAGCATGAGCTAAATATGAAACTTTCTATTATATATGCTTGAGTTTGAAAATAATGATTATCTTTGCATTAAATTGATAATCAACTACCAATAAGGCCTGTTAAGTTTTATCCAATTTTATTTCTTTAAAAATAATTACTTTAGACTTTTTGAAAGGGGGGCAAAATCCGATTTATTGATAAAAGAGAAAACCTTTGGTAAAATCATTTTACTCAAATGAGTTTTAAATACTTGATAAACTATTTTTGATATGTTTTAAATTTGGATATTATATCTTGAGAATTTTATCTCTATGTGCTAAGGGAACTCTTTTAAAAGCTTTATATTTCTTGATATCTTGTAAGGGGATTACTTCCGAGAAGAAGAGGATTACTTCCGAAAGGAAGAGGATTGTACGGTTTGAGCAACACTCGTAAGTTGCTTGTGTTACAGTTTGAGCAACATCCGTAAGTTTCTTGTTTTAGTGAAAGACTTCAACGAGGATCCTTGCAGAGAGTGGACATAGGGTCGGAAGGATTCCGATATTGCTGAACCACTATAAATCGAGTTTGCATCTCTCTAACTCTATCTCCTTAATTACTTTCATAATTACTTGCTTATAATTATTTATTATTCAAGTAAATGAGATTGATTGCTTAATTATTTTATAATTCAATTAACATTTCTATATTAAGCAATAAACTCTCTCATCTTTGTGCTAGTAATTTATAAAGATTAATTTGATTTAATTTCGCATATATTTTGATATTTGAGATTGCAAAAAGTATTTAATTTTTAATACCCAATTCACCCCCTTTTTGGGTATTGCCATAGTATATTTTGGACCAACAATTGGTTTGTGGTAAGAAGGTGTAGGCTTAGTGCACACACTCATGGTTTCTTAGAAGACATGATTTGAAAATCTTGTTAGCATCTGTGAGCTTTGGCCAACTTTTGTTTGAATGCTAGACAGTTCTGCAAAATTCTCAGATAAACAACATTCATGCTATGTTACTTTTCATGCATTGTTGTTTCGCTTGCATTACTAGGTACTAGAAATGAGCTGGTTGAGGGTTATATTAGGGTATGAAAATGTGTTTCATATAAAGTTAATTATATGCATTTGTTGAGATTAATTTTGATTGAATTTCTTGACAAGTGTGGTCCTTAGAAGAATTCTGTGTTTTAGTGTGTTTTACAGATTTAAAACAAAGAAGCCTTAAACTATATATATATATATATATATATATATATATATATATATATATATATATATATATATATATATATGTTCGAAAGAGTCTACAACATCCGGACCAGTTCAGAGCAGGGAAACCAGGTTTCCCAAGAGGAATGCAATAAAACCCATCATTTCTAGACTATTAAAGATAAATTGAACATTTTGCTAAGTCATGTTGTCACTAGCAAAGGGTTAAAAGAAGTTTCACTAAATTGCTAGAATTACCCGTACAAATTAGTCATTTTTGTGGATTAAACTACATTGATTCGGGAAGAACTAGGAGATTAGCCATACATGTTTGGAAAGATCTGGATGTTTATTTTCTGGAGAATTTTACGGGTCGTAAATATGATTTTTCTAGAGAAAGTTATGGCAGCTTTAGTAGACAAAGGTCAGGCTGTGCTTGATTTCAGCGTGGTAAAAGTGAAAGAGCTATTAAATTTTGATTTTTTTTTGGGATTTGCACGGCCTGGACAGCAGCACAACCGGACCAGTTCTGGACAGCAGAAACTGGGCCTGGATAGTAGCAAATGCATTGCCTGGACAGCAGCATAAACGAGCCTAGACAGTAGCAAAAGCACACGACCTGTACAGAAACCCTAGGGCGACTTTTCTGTCTAAAAAGTTGTTTCCATACACCTATATATAGGATTTTAGACTCAGAGAATAAGGGCTGAATAGGGGGCTGAAGAGATACACACTAAATTTCTAGAGAGCTGTTATGATTAAGTATTACCAGCTAGACTAAGTTTAAACCAAAGTGAAGATACGAACTCCAAGACATAGCAGGTTTAGCTTGTATTTAATTCAGTATTTGTGTTTTTAACATTGAATAATTTTTTTGAGCTATTCCCTTTATTTAATATTGAAGTTGATGTTTTTGTGCGACAGACAATTATATTTTCTTCTCTCATAGATTTTATTTAACTCCGGCGATTGTTGTTCTTTTTCTCCATATAAGTTCAATCATGCTTCTCTTATGTGTGGAATTTAGGATGCAATTGATTTTCAGTATATTAATTATATATGCGGGTCATTTACTATGTTATTTTCTCCGGATATATCATCGATTTAGGATATCATATATGATTGACCGTTGTATTACCTGTAAAAACAAGAAGGGGATTTCTCATAATAATTTACAAAAGAATATTTTTGGTGCTTTCACTATTATTTTTCGATTACTTATTTGGGATGTGAAATATGTAGTTGAGTTATTACTGAATTGATGCAAGTTGAAGCTGTGAAATTTAGGAGGGATTCTTGGACCCTTGTGTTACTCATTATTGATTTTCTTTCACTTAATTCAATTATATCATTTACTATCTTAATTCAATTGCAGAACATGTAGACAAAGCAGAACAGATGGGCCTAGACTACCTAGAACGGTTGGATCGCTCCAAATCTAAGGGTACGGTTTACATCGTTTTATGTGCCAACCCGGATCGGGCCCCAAAGACCCTAGTCTGATTGGAAACGGGCCACTGAGCAAAACTAATTTTTTTAAATTAGCATAGTGGGATTTTAGCCAAAAAACGACGTTTAGGTCTCCAATTTAGCAGTTTTCAGTTTTTGGGAAATTTCCTATTTTGTACTTGCCTAATTTCGATTTTCTTTTTCTTTTTATTTTAACCTTATAAATAAGGAGGCCATGTAATATTAGTGATCATTATTTTTTTGAATAAAAATTAGGGTTTTTTTTCTCTTCGCGAGAGCTACTGTATTGAGGGTTGAAGACACAGCTTTTCTTCCTAGTTCTTTCTTCCGCTAGCGTTTTACATCAATTGATATTAGAGCCAGGTTCTACCCTGGTCTGATGGCAGGTGATGGAAACGAAAGAAACCACCTTGATGACGTTGATCGTGGGGTGCAGGTCCTATAAGCAACCATAGATAATCACAATCAGCAGTTTGATGATCACAATCAACGGTTTGATCGTATCAAACGCATGTTACGGGAGATACAACAAACCATGGCTGGTCTGATGATCATTGACAATAGGGGTGAAGAACGCAACCCGGATCGTGTTGGAGGCCTAACTCACTACCAACCGATTGCTGGACGCGTTCCTGCTCCGCAGCATAGGCCCTAAGCCTATGCCGCTTTATCTAGTGATGATGAGTTCGAAGTGTTGGGCGTCGAGAACAATGATGTTGGTCAGAAAGGTCGTAATCAGAATCATGTTGGTTAGAACCGTTACAACCAGAACAGGTACGAACAGAATAATCATGATTTTTGGGTTAAGGTAAATCTGCTGTGTTTCAATGGCCACCTCCACGTCGAAAACTTCATTGACTGGCTTTTCGAAGTGGAGGATTTCTTTAAGTATATACAGATCCCAAGAGATAGGCAGGTGAAGCTTGTAGCCTATAAACTGAAGGGGGGAGCCTCTGCGTGGTGGGAGCAGACGCAGAATAGTCGCAGGCGATAGGGTAAGCAGCCTGTTCGCTCTTGGTCCAAGATGAAGCAGCTGCTGCGAGCAAGGTTCTTTCCTCTTGACTATGAACAGATGCTGTACCAGCAATATCAGAATTTCAGGCTAGAGGTGCGCACCATCAGTGATTATACAGAGGAGTTTTATAGGTTGAACTCGTGCAATGACCTGCAGGAAACAGAAGGACAGCAAGTGGCTAGGTATATCGAAGGGTTGCGAGTGTCCATTCAAGAACAGATATCCCTCCATACTGTGTGGTCCATGTCCGAGGCAGTTAACCTAGCCATGAAGGTGGAGTCAGAACAGTCCTGGCACTTATCATGTCCCCAACCATATCGATCGCAGCCATCACAAGTTTCAGTGCCGCAGACTTCACCACAGCCGTCAACCAGCAGAGTTTTTGGAACTGGTACTACCAATCCCACCAAGCCAACAGCCCCCACAACTGGTGCCCCAGCATAAAACAGATGAGTGCCCAGCAATCCCTATGCCCGTCCCATTCCAAGAAAGTGTTACAGATGTGGTCAACCTGGACATCGTTCCAATGAATGTCCCAACCGTCGACAGGTTAACATGGTTGAAACAGCAGAGGATGAGGAGAATCCTTTTGGCGCGCATGAAGGTTATTCTGGGGAGGTCGATGATTACACTTTTGGCGAAGTAGCAGATGCAGATGAGGGTGTATATGTTAACTGTGTGGTTCAGCATCTGTTATTTACGCCAAGGCAGAAAGATGACAACCAACGACATTGTATTTTCAGGACGCGATGCACTATCAATCAGAAAGTGTACAAGGTGATTATTGACAGTGGTAGCAGTGAGAATATCGTATCGAAGGCCCTTGTCGCAGCATTGAACCTGAAAACAGAAAAGCATCTATCTCCATACAAGATTGGTTTGATAAAAAAAGGGTGCTGAATCTCGGGTAACTGATATCTGTCGTGTTCCTTTTTCTATTGGGAAATTTTATAAGGATGAGATTGTGTGTGATGTTGTTGATATGGATGCGTTTCATTTATTATTGGAGAGGCCATGGCAGTTTGATGTAGATGCTATGCATAAGGGTCGGGATAATACTTATGTTTTCTGGTGGTTTGACAAAAAGATTATACTTCAGTTTGATGTAGATGCTATGCATAAGGGTCAGGATAATACTTATGTTTTCTGGTGGTTTGACAAAAAGATTATACTAGTTCCTGAAAGTGAACGTGAACCAGCTGTCGAAACCCCTAGAGCAGAGGGAAAGACCTTTCTTACAGTTCCTGAGATGGATTTCGTTGAGGATGTGAAAGCAGCAGAGGAGTTCTATGTGTTGGTAGTAAAAGAAGAACCACCAGTTGAGTATCAACAGATTCCTGAGGAGTTAAAGCCGTTAATGGCTGAATTTCAAGATGTCATACCAGTGGAATTACCTGAAGGTCTGCCTCCCATGAGAGATATTCAGCATCATATTGACTTGGTTCTTGAAGCTAGTTTGCCGAATCTGCCACACTACCGAATGAGTCCTCAAGAACACAAAATTCTACATAATCAGGTTGAGAAGTTGATTAAAAAGGGGTTGATCAGAGAGAGTCTGAGTCCCTGTGTTGTACCTGCTTTGTTGACACCAAATAAGGATAAAGGCTGGCGCATGTGCATTGACAGTCGGGCCATATACAAGATAACAATCAAGTACCGCTTTCCCATTCCATGACTAAGTGATATGCTGGATATGTTAGAGGGTGCCAAGATCTTCTCTAAGTTAGATTTGGGTAGTGGTTACCATCAGATTCGGGTCATGCCAGGGGATGAATGGAAAACAGCCTTTAAGACCAAAAAGGGGCTTTATGAGTGGATGGTGATGCCCTTCGATTTATCAAATGCTTCCAGCACCTTCATGCGTATAATGAACCAGGTTTTAAAACCCTTAATTAGTAAATTTGTGGTTGTTTATTTTGACGATATCTTAATCTATAGCCAGGATGAGGTGGACCACTTGGACCACTTGTAGGAAGTGTTGCTGGTTTTGCGCACAAGCAAACTCTATATGAACCTAAAAAAGTGCAATTTTCTCACTACCAAGCTGCTGTTTTTGGGATATATCGTGGGTGCAGATGGTATTCAGGTTGATGAAGAGATGGTACGTGCAATTCGGGAGTGGCCAACCCCAACAATAGTGCACCATGTTCGCAGTTTTTATGGACTGGCCACTTTCTACCGCAGGTTTATTCGGAACTTCAGCAGTATAGTAGCACCAATCACGGAGTGCATGAAAAAAGGCCGATTCCAGTGGGGAGATGCATAAGATACAGCCTTTGCAGTGATCAAAGAAAAGCTTTCTAAAGCCCCGGAACTTGCCCTGCCAAGTTTTGAAAAGCTGTTTGAAGTTGAGTGTGATGCCTCGGGCGTGGGTATTGGTGTTATTCTGTCACAGGAGGGACGGCCAGTAGAATTTTTCAGCGAGAAGCTCAACGATGCTCGCCAATAGTGGACCACATATGAGCTGAAATTTTATGCAGTCCTCCGAGCTTTGACGTATTGGGAGCATTACCTGATCCAGCGTGAGTTTTTTCTCTACAGTGATCACCAAGCCCTGAAATTTATCAACACACAAACCACCCTGAATCGAATGCATGCGCGGTGGACTATCTTCCTCCAAAAATTCAGTTTTGTACTCAAACACAAATCTGGGTAGTTGAATAAGGTTGCAGATGCGTTAAGCCGGTGCGCATCCTTACTTTTGACTCTCCGATAAGAAATTGTGGGGTTTGACTATTTGAAAGAGTTATATGAGGAAGATGCTGATTTTCAAGAAATTTGGGTGAAGTGTCAACGGAAAGAGGCAATCTTGGATTTTCTCCAGGACAGTTTTCTGTTTCGTGGTAACCAATTGTGTATCCCTCGCACGTCTTTGCGCGAGCATATTCTCCGTGAGATACACAGCAGTGGTTTAGGGGGTTATACGAGGCGTGACAAAATAATAGCCCAAGTAGTTGAACGTTATTACTGGCCACAGCTGAAACGTGATGTGGTGCAAATTCCTACAGAGGTGCCCTGTCTGCCAAACTGAAAAGGGCCAAGCACAAAATACCTGGTTATACACTCCTTTGCCCGTCCCGAAAAACATTTGGGAGGATTTGACAATGGACTTTATTTTGGGGCTCCCACAGACTCAGTGTGGGGTGGATTCTGTTTTCGCGGTTGTCGATTGGTTCTCCAAGATGGCACACTTCATTCCGTGCCGAAAAACTTCAGACACGTCTCATGTAGCCAGCCTTTTCTTTCGTGAGATTGTTCGCCTTCATGGGGTTCCCAAGTCCATCACCTCCGATTGCGATATCAAGTTCCTTTGCCACTTTTGGAAGTCACTTTGGGGCAGATTTGACACATCTCTTAAATACAGCAGCACTTGTCATCCGCAGACAGATGGCCAAACCGAGGTGGTCAACCGGATCCTTGGTAATTTGATCCGTTGTGTGACTGGTTCTCAGCCTAAGCAGTGGGATGTCACCCTTCCACAAGCTGAATTTGCTTTTAATAGCATGTACAACCGATCTACCGGGAAAACACCATTCGAAATTTTCTACACCAAAACACCTCAGCATGCTTTGGACCTTGTTCCTTTGACCAAACCTCCTGGCCACAATCAGGCTGCTCAGAACCTAACTGAGCAAGTACAGCGCATCCATGCAAAAGTTCCCCAGAGTCTAGAGTTGGCCAACAACAAATATAAAGCTGCCGCCGATAAGCATCGGCGTGAACGTATATTTCAGGAAGGTGACTTAGTGATGGCCCATCTGTGTAAGAACCATTTCCCTGCAGGAACTTACAGCAAGCTAAAAAGCAGGAAGTATGGCCCTTTTCGGGTGCTGAAGCGCATTAATGATAATGCTTATGTGATTGAACTTCCGGATAACATGGCCATTTCCAACACTTTCAATGTGGCAGATTTGTTTGAATATCATCCACCGAGCGAACCACTGTATCCTGACAGTAACTCGGGGTCGAGTTCTTTTGAAGTAAGGGGGAATGATGCAGGACAGGTAGACAAAGCAGAATAGATGACCCTAGACTACCTAGAACGGTTGGATCGTTCCAAATCTAAGGGTACGGTTTACATCGTTTTACGTGCCAGCCCGGATCGGGCCCCGGAGATCCTAATCTGATTGGAAACGGGCCACTGAGCAAAATTGATTTAAATTAATCAGTTTGGTGGGATTTTAGCCAAAAAACGACATTTATGCCTCCAATTTAGCAGTTTTCAGTTTTTGGGAAATTTCCTATTTTGTATTTGCCTAATTTCGATTTTCCTTTTCTTTTTACTTTAACCTTATAAATAAGGAGGCTATGTAATATTAGGGATCATTAATTTTCTGAATAAAAATTAGGGTTTCTTTTCTCTTCGTGAGAGCTACTGTATTGAGGGTTGAAGACACAGCTCTTCTTTCTTGTTCTTTCTTCCGCTAGCGTTTTATGTCATTTTTCGATTATGTATTTGGGATGTGAAATATGTAGTTGAGTTATTACTAAATTGATACAAGTTGAAGCTGTGAAATTTAGGAGGGATTCTTGGACCCTTGTGTTACTCATTATTGATTTTCTTTCACTTAATTCAATTGTATCATTTAATTCTCAACATTTTCTTAATATTAGTTTTTAATTTTGTTTCCATTATTTTTTGCCTACTACTTTGATTGTAGAACGTCCTCTTCGTGGGATCAACACCCCATTCTATACTACTGCTACCGAATAGTACTGTTTGGGCATAATTCAAGTATAGAAGCTTCGGATCTAGCTTGCCTCTGACTCTGCATTGTAGGTCATTTTTCATAAGGAAAAATCCTCTGGATTGTCTCCCACCTTGTACAATCATACTACCACCACCTCTAGAACCTTCTTATCCAGGCCTCTTCAGCCACCCTCTCTTTCCCCTAAATTCTATCACATTTTTCTCAAATTAAAGTTCTATATCCACCAACCTAGTATAATTTATATGCCTTATGTAAGATAGTTTTGATCTAATCTCAAAATGTAATCCATCTAGGAACCTCTTACACTTCTTCTCCTCTATGTCTACCATTTATGGTACAAACTTCAACAAGGCCACAAATCTAGTATTATACTGAGTGACACTCAACATATTTTGCCTTAAATGAATGAAATCTCCCTGCTAGTTGGCTCTGAAAGTATATAGGAAAGCATCCTTAAACCTACTCTAGGTTAAGGGTCCATCAACATCTTCACTTAGCCTAGGAAGAGTATCCTCCCACCATTCTGAAGCTTCTCTCTCTAACTTGAACAAAGCAAAGACAACCTTCTGCCTATCATTCACTACTAAACAACCAAACAATTTCTCTACATGTTTCACCCATAGCTCAACCTCAGAAGGATTCACATATCCTCTAAACGACGGAGCATTCAACTTAATATATCTAATAAAACAATCTTCCTGCATCTCGTGCATAAACTCACCTTTCCTTTCCTGAACGTCTACCCTTACTGGATTTACAATAACCTCAGGCTCTGCTCTGGCCTGTTCATCTAGTCTACATTGTAGACTATCAGCTCTATCATCTACTACATTCATTCTCTCAAGAGCATAAGTAAGAGTTTCTCTTAACTCAACTCTTCCAACTCCAGATTTTCTCACACTCTTACTAGTACCAGTTCTACTATCAACACATTCCCTTTTAGGAACCACATACTCTGACTCAACCTCTATCTCAACCTCAGATCGTCTAAAATTGGGGGCCTAGCATGCCCTCTTTGGTCAGCAACTCTAACTCTAGGTCTACCATGTCCACGCGACATTCACAGACTCTGTATTGAGATATGATTTATTTTAATCATTCACTTTCTTACTTTTTATGCAGTCTATAGAATCATAAAATCTAATACTCTGATACCAAAATTGTAATGACCTATCCTAGGTTGCCCACCCCCGAGACGGTGTCATAATGTTTTGTCAACCCAACATGACATATACATGCAACAATTTAAAAAAAAAAAAAAATACACATACATTAACCGAAATAACTACTACATCTAAATCTTCAACTCTTTTTAAAAGAGATACATCATCTTACTCCTATCAAAAACAAATATATACACTAATATAAAATGCATGAAAATTACAACTTCTCAAAATTTTTCTTTCATTAGTCTAAGGATGCTAACTACGAGATTTATATAAGGTAATTACTTACTCTAGGTATCATCTCTAAACCCTATCTATGCTGCCCGTTGCCTGAAATATTTCAATAATAAGGAGTGAGCTTCACAAGCTCAGTAAATTAAATATACTAGAAGTAATCAATTGTATACTTCTAGTTACAACTTATTATTTAAAATTTACATTTATGCCACCAATTATTTACGATTCTACCACTGGTTATTTACAATTTTGCCATCGATATTTCAGTATTAAAAATTTACAGTTTTGCCACTACTTAATTACATTTTTGTTATTCCTCCTTAAAAATCAATTTTTCATCCTTTATTTCTTTAAAAAAAATCCAAAAAATTATATTTGTTCCATCAAATTTTTAAATTATTTTTCTCAACCTTATTCTATATTTTTCTTCAAAATTATTTCATTTCAACTTAAATTTTTATAATTTTCAGTACTTTTTTCTTCAAAAAAAAATTCTAACTCTTTCAATAAAATTCTCAACATCATCTTTCAAAATTGTTTCAAATTTGACAGTTAATCTTTAATGTATGCATAATTTAATTCAATATAAAATTAAATTATCTCTTTACCCTTGTTTTAAGGGTACGAGTATTACGCTTCATAAGTAACATAGTTTTTTATTTTCTTTTTTACACAATTTTGGTTGTCTTTATAGCTCCAACATATTGCTTAATATATAAAGTCATCTATTATTTCCCCTAATGTCTTCTTTGCAAGAAACTTATATAAAATGCCAAGATTACTCTAGTTCAAACACATTCAACAAGTCGTCGCCTCAAGCGCGCGAAAGCAATTGCTTCTAAGGCATTTTCGACGCGCTAAGCCTTAATCTTTGAGGCACAAAGCCCTCATTTCTAAGGCATTAAGACTTCGTCCCTGGAGCATCAAAAGACTGACTTATATATATCTAGGCTCAGAGAGTGGCATAACAGTCAACTAAGGGACCTTCCCCCTTTCAAGGGCCACTCACCTTAGCACTAGTCACTCTAAAAGGCTAGAAGACTAACATGCTTCCACATGTAAGGACTTGGAAAAGCTTTCAAGTCCAAAAGGTCCGAGTGCCTCAGCTCCTCGGCATAGTTTCTCCACAAGACTTGATAATAATGGCCCTAGCCCTGCAGCTCCTCGGAAGATTCTTTCCAAAAAATCCTAAGGACATTGGTTCAAATGCCTCAACTCTTTGGCATAAATTCTTCTAAAATACCTAAACTTAGTGGCTCGAGCACCCCAATTCCTCGACATATGATATCTGAGAAATCAAAAAACACTTCAATTCTTGGTTACATTCTCCCCACAGTCTCCTAGGGCAATTAGCTCAAACCTCAACTTATGATCGAATGAAAAATTCTCAAGCACACCAAGCAACGACTTACGATCCTTAAAAGAAAAATATCTTAAGTCCAAAGCCTCGGTCAGAAGGCTAAAATATTGCAAGATTAATTACATCATTCATGAAGGTAAAAGAAAAAGAGAAAAAGAAAGAGCATGAAGACATACACACAAGATAACAAAGGACCTCTTTCATTAATTCAAATTTGAAGTACAAGGAGGTAAACTCATTGGCTTGTTATAAAAAAAAAAAATAAAAAGAAAAAGGAAAGTCCTAATCCTTGAGACTCTTAAAAAAAAAAAAAAAAGTCCTAAGTCTCCGATGCCAGCATTGTCTCCCAAATTATCAATCTTTTGGTTATCCCCGACCATTGTGGTCTCATCATCAGAACCGTCCATGCCAGAAATATCAATATTATGGAAGGCCACATTGACTTTCGCCTTTGCTGTTTTAAAGCTTTGAAGGTAGTAATCCCTGACCTTGTTAGTCACGTGTTGCTCAAAAGTTGTAAAGAATTTATACTCCTCCGTTGTCATCTCTCGAGCCTCTTTGAATTCCTTTTTTAGAGCCTTGGAGGCTCGATATTCCTTCACATACTCATTTTTGGCATCAGCAAGTTGGCCCCTCAACTTTTTGACTTCCCTCAAGGCCTCAACTAAATCCCTCTCAGCGATTGAGATATTCTCATTCTTTATTTTAGCCTTAGCCTCGAGCTGGGCCACCCGAGCCTTACAATCTTCAAATTGCTGGCTCCCGTCTATGAACTATCGAGTGAGCACTCCCGCATAGATACTAGTTTGGAAAAGACAGAAGTAAGGCATGAGAAAAGATACTTAAACATAAAACAGGAAAAAATATTCATACCTTGGACTCAAGGTCTAAGACCATATTGGCCACAATCTCAAGGGCTTGGTTAGTTAGCTCCACTATATTTTCAAAGGGATGCCTTTAATCATATGCTCCTACGTAACCTTTGAGTTCTCCAACATAGTTTTATCCATCCTAATGAACGAAGAACCAGAGATCATGAAGGAAGTGGAAGAAGATAGGTAGGAGTCTCCAACTCATAAACCACCAAGCCTCACTCAACCTGAAGGGCATCCTCCAAGTCAACGATGGCTGGGACCTCAGAAAGAATCCCCTTAAAAGCACTAGCGTTAGAGGTTCTTTGGTTCTTCTTCTTAATACTTTGATTGTTCTCACTAGCCTTAGTAGCTTGCTTCTTCTTCTTCGAAGCCTCCATTGCATTCAACACTTAACTAATACTCAGAGGCATGGTTACAAAAAGAAAGGAACATAAGTTATTTATCAAGTTACAAAACACAAAGGAAAATGGAAGATGAGTTAAAATGGGTGGTGCCTTGGCAGGGGCAAAGCCCATACTGAGCCAAATAGTTGTTATCATCCAACTTTACGGCATAAATAACACTCTTTACTAAATCCTTCAAATTCTTCTCCTCATCAGAGCTAAAAGAATGATGATGAGACTTTTTCAAAAAGGTTAAGTTCCACTCCCTCGGCAAGTTAAACCCGGATTTACTCTGGATGAAGAAGAATTTGTTCTTCCAGTTCTTCACCAAGCTCGGTTCTTCTTCACTATCTTTCTCTTAACATGTTGATTGAAGAAAACCTAATCTTCCTCAACATGAAGATTAGCAGTAAAGATATTCTTGAACAAGTCGAGAGTCATAACTTTCCCAAGTTTCTTGCATACATAAAAAAAATCCTTTCATAAGACGCTTGAAGTTGAGTACAAGATGGGCAACAAAATTCTATAGTGGCTAAGCACTAAGCATATAAAATGATGAAGGGGAAATCTAAACCCTGCCTTGAGACTAGTTCCTCACCCTTGCTAGGTTTTCAAACCATACATCGAGGCTTGTATACAGAAGATTTCAAGCCCTTAGTAGGTCTTTCAACCATACACTGAGGTTTGTACGCTGAAGATTTCAAGCGCTCGGTAGGTTTTTTAACTATACACCGAGGCCTGTACGTTGAAGATTTTGATCCCTTAATAGGTTCTTCAACCATGCACCGAGGCTTGTGTGTTGAAGATTCCATACCCTCGGTAGGATCTTCAACTAGACACCGAGGTTAATCTGTTGAACATATCATTCTTTCATTTTCTCCAAAAATTTCGAGGAGAACGCCCCAAGTATTTCACCTTATCAGCCCATTTTCTCTTAGAAACCCGAGGAGAATGCCTCAAGCATTTCACCTCATCGATCGATTTTCTCCCAGAAACTTGAGGATAATGCTCCAAGCATTCCACTTCCTCAGCCTATTTCCTCACCAAAGCCCGAGAAGAATGACCTGAGCATTCCACATCATCGACCCATTCTCTCCCAGAAGTCCGAGGAGAATGCCTCAAGCATTTCATCTCCTCGACCCATTATTTTCTAGAAGTCCGAGGAGAATGCCCCGAGCATTTCACCTCTTCAGTACAATCCCTCAAGAAAGACCGAAGACAATAGTTTGAACACTTCACCTCCTCACCATGTTTTCCTTAAAGAGCCTGATGATTCACCTACCTTGACAAACTCGAGGCTACTTCCTTAAATGAATAAAATTCGCTCAAGGAAGTGGGGAGTATATGATGTAGAGTAATTTCCCAAGCTAATCAGATGGCAACATGTGGCACCCTAGGGTAGGCCCAAAGACCAAAGAATGCAACCAACAAATTGTTTACACGTGGCTGGGGTAAAAGGTTAATTTCTTTCCTAAACCCTAATTCTATAAGGACACTCATATATGAGAAATCATAATCCTATCACAACACTCATGCGTTACTTTCCTAAATGGACTCTACTCCAAAACACAGTATAAAATGGCTCTCATTATTATAGAGGTACGCCAGAAACAGCTCTCATAGCTTTATTGCCTTTTCATTCTCCATATAGACTACTGACCGACGACTATTTTAGGATCTCTCTGTTTTTGTGTGTGCAATTATTCAGTCAGACCCATACGATCGTCTGGCAGATTTTCAGCATAAACACAAATTATAGTTTCAAGTTAGCTATAAATTTTTTTGTTAATGATTGTAATTATATCTTGATATTGTTTGTGCATTTCATCATCCAAATATTAATGCCGGTGTTGAACTACTTAGGCACGGTATTTTCTTTCTTTAAAATATATTTTTGATATTTTATTTTAAATTTCCTTTGTGTTTAATTATTAAATTGTTGATTTTGTTGTTTGGCTTTTAATAAAAAAAAATAGAAGGTATTAAAGAGTTAAATATGGAGCCGTACGATGAAGATCGGTGATTTGCGATATGTTCGGGTGATTAATGCAATTAACACTAATGCACTTGCAAATTGTATGATTAACTGGTTGATTGAATTGAAGTGTTTTGATTTTGTGATTGTTGTAATTAGTTGGTAGTAATAGTAATTAATTTGAGGATTAACCGGTTAATACAGGTTACTTTACACTTTTTTTTGTACGAACTCAATTATAAAATCTGGCCGTTCGTGGCTCGTCCGTGAACCCTGTGATTGGGCTCTACCTCTACGAGGAGGGGTCTCATAATGTTGTGGACATTGCTCACTGTAAAAGTCTAGATTATATAGTTAATTATAGTTTGAGGTTATCTTTAATTTTTTTTTTGGTTAATGATTGTAATTATATCTTGATCTTACTTGTGCAGCTCATCATCCAAATATTAACACAAGCTTGTAAGGTTTCCACCGAAGGATGCACCTGAGAGATTATAAGTCTAAGTACTTCAAGTATTTCAAATCAAGTAAAGGACTTATCTCGCCGCTTAATGAATGAGCTGCTCCATCAATATCAGGGTCGCTTGAATACAAATTGCGAAGTTTGAGCTTGGTTACAAGCCCGTTACTGTCTCTGCATGCATTGCACACCAGACCACCTGCAACAATCTTCGCCGAACCAAGAAAGAAGCCGGGCTGAAGGATCGGTGAGGCCTGCTTTGATGTTGAGAAGAGATTTCCTTTCAATTTCCATGCAGCTGACATTGTGAATTAAACTATTAATCAAGTTTAACAGTTTCAAGATAGAGGAATCCAGAGAGCAGGATCAGAATAAGAAAGTTGGATGGAGGTATTTTTATCTGCCATTTATGTTGCAGTTAAAGAATTTTGATGAACTGTATTGGAGGATATCATAGGAGTATTATTTATAGCTAAATTGGAGGCTGCCACAGCCTTTTTTATCTACATTTTCCTGAAGCTCCAAATGCCAATTTTATTGTTTGTTTGTGGAAATTTCTGAATGGAAAATGTTAAGAATAATTAGCTCTAGTTGTGCTCAGGGATTTAAAATAATTAGCTCATACCTATCTTTCATGTTCTCAATGAACTATACATCTTTCTTTTTTTGCGATTTAAAATTTCAGCAAGAGGGTCTGTTAGTTAGACAACTTGGCTCATGCGAGAGTGAAAAGTCTTAAAAATCATTTGCAGAAAAATTATACAATAGCCAAACAGGGTTGTCCACTTGAACTTGGCTATCCCACTTGTTTGAATAAAGGCATTAGTTGTTGAAGGCTTGAAACAAGTGGGTGGTAGAGTGTGGCGAGGCTGCTGCTCAATCTGTAGGTCAGAATAATACTACTATAAATGCCCAACAACATATGGTTAAAATGATTTGGACAGGTGGGTGGGACGGTCTGTATAAACTTTTCCTATACGGCTATACCCTTGTCACCCAAAAAAAAATTCTATGGTTAACATGACTTGGACTCAATATGTCGTGATTGATTATATGATTGGTGGACTCATAGAAGTTTCTCTTGTTTGATTTCAGTTTCCTTGTTTTGTATAATAATGTTAACTTTGAAAATATCATAATCACCACTAGCAATTTTAGGTAGGTGAAATTGAAGCCTAAACCAATTTTTTATTAAGCTTTTAGACATTAGGCTGCAAACCTCCAACCCAAGTGATTGCTATGTTTAATTAATTATTATTCACCTTTTCTGCATTCTCAAGTCTGTTTTCTTCAAGGTCAATAGTAAGCTTGTGTTTATATCTAAATTTGATAATCCAAAACAAACCTTAGGACTACCATCTTCTTGCAATGCATCATTGGAGGATACTTTCATCTGCTTTTGGTAGAGTTTCTCCACTTTGTAAATTTAAATATACTGCAAACTATCTTATACATATTCTTCATTTAACATGCTAGTTAAGTCAAACATAATACTTTAAAAACTGGTATGACCTTCAGACACTTCAAATCAATAAAAAAGACTTAATAAGAACTTACGAAAAAAATAGACGAGTCCGACATTTGAACACATACTCGTATCCGATACCGTATTCGAGTTCGGATAACATAAACTATAAGATTTTCATTATAATTTGTAGGATTCTGCTTTTCGTGAGATTGCAACACGATGTTCTAGTGTTTTTTTGGATGTGTTCATCCGAATGCTTAAAGTAAAATTATAAATTAAAGCAAAGTAATTGACTTTGACAGACAAAATGATTCACATTTTGCATTGGGTAATTTTCCAGACAACTAGAAGATCATTATGATTTTCAGACATTGCCGCATTTTTGTAGCTTTGAATTACCACATGTCCAACTAAGACGCAAGGGTATTCCCGAAAAAAGAAGACTTGTGGGTCAATGCCAACTCAAAAATTGGGTTGCCTCCATTGATTGAGTTTGACCAAAGTTTTTGACATTGTCAACTAAACACATCATTAGAGGAGTACTCAATTTCTAGGCCTACACTATTATATTTTGATTTGTTTTCTATTGCAACTTCCAGCATAAGGCTGATAATTTGTTTAGAAAAATATGTACTTGCCAAATTAATTTATAAAGAGCTAATAGGCTTTTCCCTTTCTATGTCCGTACTACCAAGTTTAAATCATGATTTATTTATTATATTTTTGATAAATTTCCCTGTTGGGGGTGCTGATACCTCCTCCAAGACTTTCTCTTTGTGGAAAATGGCACACTCCACTTCTATTCAAATTTTAAACAATTTTGTCATGGAGGTCACACCATCATATAATTCAACTCAGGATAACCCTGCATTCTCATAATGAAAACAATAGATATTGATTTCAAATGTTAATGGATTGAATGAGACTTTTCATTTTATCATTTCATATATACTGATGTTGGACACGATATTTTAAATACGGTATGACTCTTGAATACATCAAATCAATTAAAAGCTTACAAAACATTTTTTTTATAAAAAAAAAGGTCAAGTCTGGTCAACATAGGACTATTACAATGTCAGAAAAGTAAATGTAAAATCACCTAAGTTTCATTAAACTTAAGATTAGGTCCTAGCTAGATTTTCTCCAGCTTCTTAAAGTAACTAAATTGAGAGCCTAGTCAAGGTTGGCAAAGCCCATTTCGGATGATGAAAATTCCTCCATAGAAAGTACTTGATATTTCAATATTATAATTTGTTATACAGTAGCACAGTTATATAATAGAAGCAATTATAATTTCTAAAACCAGTTTCAGTAAATCGATAAAAAAAATAAAACAGTTCCAGTAACTACAGTATCCAGTATCATTGCAAGCATGGGACATAACTCTGTTTCCTTTCAGCTTATTTCATTTATGCTACTATCAATAGTTCTCTACCTTGAAACCAATAAATTTGGCTTCTGCCATGGAGATATTAATGTGCAGTGCATGGAAACTGAGAGAAAAGCACTGATTGAGTTCAAAGAAGGCCTTACTGATCCCTTTGGAATGCTTGTATCTTGGGTCGGTGAAGATTGCTGTAGATGGGAAGGAGTGAGCTGCAACAACAAAACCAGGCACGTTACAATGATCAAACTTGGCAATCCAAATCCGAGTAGTTTTGATGGTGATGGATTGGGCGGTGAGATCAGTCCTTCTTTGCTTCACTTGAAAGAGTTGACATTCACTAAAGGGTCTCCTAATATTTCCTTGTCTTTCAACATCAGTTCTGATTGGATTCCGCCTTTCAGGCTGACATATATCAATATTAGGTCATGCCAATTGGGTCCCAAATTTCCTGCATGGCTTAGGAATCAAAATGAGCTGAAAACTTTGGTGCTCAACAATGCCAGGATTTCGGACAGCATACCAGACTGGTTTTGGCAGCTGAATCTGCAAGTAGATGAACTCGATGTTGCTTATAATCAATTAAGTGGCAAGGTACCAAACTCGTTAGGCTTCAACAACCCATCCACTGTTGATTTGAGTTCAAACCGCTTTGAGGGTCCTCTCCCACTTTGGTCAAATAATGTGACAATGTTGTATTTGAGGGATAATCTGTTTTTTGGACCTATTCCTCGTGACCTTGGCAAAGTAATGTCATTCCTGACAGATTTAGACATCTCTTGGAACTCCCTGAATGGCAGCATTCCTTTGTCGATAGGTAAACTAAACGAATTGATAACCTTGGTTTTCTCAAATAACAAATTGTCTGGTGAAATTCCTCAGTTTTGGAACAATACACCTTACTTGTCAATACTAGATATGTCAAACAACAGTCTCTCTGGTACAATACCAAGATCACTAGGTTCTCTTAGTTCACTTTTATTCTTGACACTCAGTAACAACAATCATTCTGGTGAAATCCCTCTCTCCTTGAGAAGCTGCACTCTTATGGATAGTCTTGATCTTGGTGAAAATAGACTCTCCGGTAATATCCCGGCTTGGATAGGAGAAAGCATGCCAAAATTGCTGATTTTAAGTTTGAGGTCTAACTTTTTCACTGGAAACATTCCTTCACAGGTATGTAACCTTCCTTCTCTTCACATATTGGACCTGTCACACAACAATCTTTCAGGAAAAATTCCTCCATGTATAGGGAACTTGAGTGGCATGAAATCTGAACTTCCAGATACAGAGTTATACGAGGGGAAATTGGCTGTTGCGGCAAAAGGAACAATACTTGAATATCAGTCCACTCTTTACCTTGTCAAAAGCCTGGATCTGTCAATCAATAATCTCTGGGGAGAGTTGCCAGTGGAGCTCACTAGCCTTGTTGCTTTAGGCACCTTGAATCTATCCATGAACCATTTCACAGGGAGGATTCCGATTCAGATTGGAAACTTGCAAAGTTTGGAAACTCTTGATCGGTCAAGAAACAAACTTTCTGGCCCTTTTCCTCCAAGTATGGGTTCTCAAACATTTTTGTCTCACCTGAACCTGTCAAACAATAACTTGTCTGGAAAGATCCCAACCATCAACCAGTTCCAAACCCTCAATGACCCATCAATCTATGAGGGCAACCTTGCTCTTTGTGGGCTTCCCTTGCCGGTTAAGTGTGCTGGCACTACTGATGAGACATCTGATCCGTTTCCAAGTAAGGATGAAGAAGACGAAGATGATTTTGAGAAGCTACCCTTCTTCGGTAGTGTGCTACTTGGTTTCTTTGTGGGATTCTGAGGAGTTTGTGGCACGTTAATCATAAAAAATTCTTGGAGATATGTTTTCTTTCGTTTCCTTAACCATACCAATGATAATTTCTTGCAGCTTCCTCAGTTAAGGTTGCTCATCTGCAGAGAAAACCCTCAGAGATCATAACATGCCAAGTGTTGTTTCTTAGTGATAACTTCATGGATTTTAACTCTTAGTTGTACCAAATTTGCACAGTATATTTTTTAAATCAAGATTGGGGGATATTTTCATTAAATATCTTGACAAAACATTTTGAAAACTTGAATAGACACTCAAATTTGCAATAGTGTATAAAATAGTGGGTATTTTATATTGGATTCGTAGTAAGAGAAACATGAAATTCAAAGATACTTGTTCATACTTTTACTCATTGAATCGGCATCAAAACTTCTAAACAAGTCCAACATTAAATTACAAAACCACAAACACTATATAGACATATGACTAAAAAAAAAATAATATTTGTAAAAATCATTGAAAACTATGTTATACAACTTTTCATTTTACCTTGTCATACTCGTGTTAGATTTTCGACACTTGGATAAAAATATAATATTTAAGCACTCCAAAGTAAAAGAAATATACGAAAATTATTAAAATTATTAAAATAGACGAGTCCGACACTAACACGTATCCGAATCTAGGTAGGTTGAAAGTGCATTCAAGAACTATCATTTTAAAAAACAAAACTAAATTATTAAGAAACCTTAATTATGCATCAAGAGACAGAGAGTACCCTTTGAGTCGAAATGACTGTTAAGAAATATATGGTTAAACCCAAAAACTATTGCAATCAACATGCCAAAAATCAGTTCTTTCACCTTGCATAAAAACCAAAATTTCAAATAAAATCGGAAACAAAACACAGAATCTGTGCCATACCTGAATACTAACATCAACAGCTCTCGTTTCAATCCAAAGCAAAGCAAATCAATATACGAAAATGGAAATTGTTGCAAAAGAAATCCAATAAAACTGTTTTTCTAGTGATGACTTTTTAGCTTTACATTTCGTTTGGAATAAATGAATTCTATAGGTTTTATAGAATTCATTTCAAATTTTATAGTTATTATGTTTGAAGAAAAAAAATTGCTCTGAAATTCATTTCAAAATGAATTCATCATGAAATAGAGTTAGTTTGTTGCAAATTGTATCAAAATTTTATTTGGAATCAACATTTTCAAATAAATTGAAAAGAGAATACATTTAGAAATGAATTTTTATATTTGACTTTCTTATTTTAAATTATAGGATTCATTTGAATTCTTATGTTTAAAATGTTTGAAATAAATAAAAAATTCAAAAAAAAGTGAGAGAGAGGGAAGGGGGGGAGAGAAGAAGAGAGTGAGCTTTTTACATTTCATTTGTAAATTCTATTAATTTTTATAGAATAGGCAACAAACCAACTCAATTCCATAATAAATTCTTTTCGAAATAAATTTTAAAGTTTTTTTTTTTTCAAACATGACGACTATAGAATTCAAAATGAAGTCTATAAAAATTATAGAATTCATTTGTTCCAAACGAAATATAAATGAATTCTACATAATGAAAAAAAAAAAAAAGATACGTAGATCAAAATACTCTTTCTTTCCCTCTCTTATTTGCCCCTTCGTTCTTTCTCTTTTTTCTTTTTTTTTTCTTTTTCATTTATTTCATACATTTAAACATGATAATACAAATGAATTTTACAATTTAAAATAAAAATTCAAATATAAAAATTCATTTCAATTTATTTTTAAATGAATTTTATTTTCAATTCATTTGAAAATGAAATGAATTCATTTTCCATTTGGTTTCAAACAACCTCAAACTCTTCATGTTGTACGAATATTAGAACTCAATTCATAGTTACAACATAGTGGTTCATGCATCAAAGGTTATATGATAAATTAAGTGTGTGCAATGTGTCAGGCAATTTACAGATAACAAGAATATGCCACTTATTGAGCTTTAGTACTTTCAATGTTACATTGACTTTCTTTGACAAGAATGTTGATATGGTGTGGTGGTTTTTAAAATCATTTATAGCTTCATGTTGCCTGCTTGTTTCATGAAGCCTCCAATCTGTATAGTTTTGGTTTATCTTATCCTCTCAGACGAGCTAATTTTAGCGTAACCACCACAATCAGCCAATCTCTCATGTTCTCAATGTGCTTAAAATATGCAATTCTCCAAGACTGATTTATTATCAAAGTTCCACAGACTACCAAAATCCTGATCCGATGCCAATGTAAAGCCACAGCATTTCAAAAATGTCGTCATCCTGATCATCGTCTTCCTCTCCACTGACAGCAGCAGGAGGAAATGTTTCATGGTCACCCTCACACTTGGTTGGTAATGGGAGTCCACAGAGTGCAGCATTACCTTCATAAATGGATGGATCAATGAAGGTGGAGAACTGATTGGTCGATGGAATTTTACCAGACAAGTTGTTATGCGTAAGGTTCAAGTGATTCAATGAAGTTATTGATACCATGGTTGATGGAATCGTGCCCGAAAGCTGATTTCTTGAGAGATCAAGAGTTTCAAGCTGCTGAAAAATCCCAAATTTGGCTGGTATTTTCCCTGTCAAATGGTTCATGGACAAATTCAGAGTGACCAATCTTGAAAGATTTGATAGCTCTTCAGGTATCTGACCAGACAATTTATTGCCTGAAAAATCTATGTTGTTCACAAGATAAAGAGTTTTTTCATACATAAAGTCTCTTCCTTTTGTTACCACCATCAACTGCCCTTCGTATCGCGGATCAGAAATCTCAGATGACATTCCACTCAAATTTCCAACACAAAGAGGAATTGATCCTGACAGATTATTTTCCGCAAGGTCAAGTATGTGAAGTGAGGAAAGGCTGCATAATTCTGCCGGAATCAGACCAGCGAACAAGTTTGATCTTAAACTTAGAATCAATAAAGACGGCAGCTTTCCTCCTATCCATCTTGGAATCTTCCCTGAAAGTCTGTTATCTCCAAGATCAAGAGTTTCAATGATTGTGCAATTTTCCAAGGAAGATGGGATTTTGCCGGAAAGATTATTGTTGCTGAGCATCAAGAATTTAAGTGCAGTTAAAGAACCCAAAGAACTCGGTATCTCTCCCGATAAACTGTTGTATGATAAGTCTACAACATAAGCATCAGGTGTAGTACTCCAGATTTCAGGGATTTTTCCAGTGAGATGATTATTGGAGAGAACAAGAGTCAGCAGAGAAGTCAGATTCCCAATGGAAGAAGGAATTGTACCATTTAGAGAGTTGAAAGAGATATCTACATCTGCTAAATTGGGCATTCTTTCACCAATGTCTTGTGGAATTGGTCCTGAGAACAAATTATGATCTAAATGAAATGAACTCAAATTGGGTGACAAGATTGGTAATGGACCTGAAAACTGACTAAAATTCAAGAAAACAATTCCTTGAGGAGTGAATTTTATGGTGTTTGGCACTGAACCTGTCAAATTATTGTAACTGAAGTCTAGCTCATCTAAGACCAAATCTAACTTCCAAAACCAATCTGGTATGGAGCCTAAAATCCCCGCGTTCCACACACAGACAGATTTTAGCTCGTTTTGATTTCCAAGCCAAGCAGGGAATTCAGGGCCTACCTGGCATCCTTGGAGGTTTAGGAATCTGAGTTTAAAAGGCGGCAGCCATTCAGAACTTATATTGAAAACCAAGGTAATATTGTTTCGAAAAATTTGAAAGATAGACAACTCCTTCAAACTTGTTAGATTAGCCAAATGAGCTTCTGTTATGGTACCCACCCATTGATTACTTTTGAGATCTAATGAAACTAATGAAGAAAGTTTTCCGACACTAGCTGGAATTTTTCCATTCATTTGATTTTCTGACAGATAGAATTCTTCCAAGGAAGACAAGTTTCCAATTGATTCAGGAATTGAACCCGAGAATGTGTTTTCCATAAGATATAGATGTTTCAAGTTCTTCAAGTTTCCCAAGGAATCAGGGAGAATCGCACCCAGTTGATTGTATCCCAAATGCAATGACTCTAAGCTATAGTTGGTGCATCTAGACAATCCACTGATGAATTCAGTGATCTCACCGCTAAATTTATTAAAGGAAAGATCAAGCACATGCAAACTTCAGAGATTCCCCAGATTTTTCGTTAACTTTCCCTCGAGAAAAGAATTCTCAAACAAGTCAAGATGCTGCAGAAAATTCAAGTCTGCAAATTTATCAAGAAGTTCACCTTGGAGATTGTTGGAGCTAAGTGACGTAAAACGCTAGCAGAAGAAAGAACTAGGAAGAAGAGTTGTGCCTTCAACCCTCAATACAGTAGTTCTCACGAAGAGAAAAGAAATCCTAATTTTATTCAGAAAAATAATAATCATAATGTTACATGGCCTCTTTATTTATAAAGTAAAAACTAAAAAGGAAAAATTAAAATTAGCAATCGAAATTGGAAAGTTTCCTAAAAAACTGAAAACTGCAAAATTGAAGGCCTAAACGTTGGAATTTGGATAAATTCCCGCCATACTAATTATCAGTTTTACTCGGTGGCCCGTTTCCAATCAGATTAGGGTCTCCGGGGCCCAATCCGAGCTTGTGGCCCGCAAAACGATGTAAACCGCACCCTTAAACTTGGAGCGATCCAACCGTTCTAGGTAGTCCAGGGCCATATGTTCTGCCCTGTCTATCTGTTCTGCATCATTCCCCCTTACTTCAAAAGAACTCAGGGTTCGTTCGGCAGGTGGTACTCAAACAAATCTGACACATTGAAAGTGTTGGAAATGGCCATGTCATCCAGAAGTTCAATTACATAAGCATTATCATTAATGCGCTTCAGTACCTGGAAAGGGCCATACTTCCTGCTTTTTAACTTGTTGTAAGTTCCCGCGGGGAAACAGTTCTTACGCAGATGTGCTATCACCAGGTCACCTTCCTGAAATACACGTTCACGCCGATGTTTATCGGCGGCAGCTTTGTACTTGCTGTTGGCCAACTCTAGATTCTGGTGAACCTCCGCATGGATGCGCTGTACTTGTTCAATCATGTTCTGAGCAGCCTGACTGTGTCCAGGAGGTTTGGGCAAAGGAACAAGGTCCAAAGCATGCTGAGGTGCTTTGGTGTAGACAATTTCGAATGGTGTCTTCCCAGTAGATCGGTTGTACATGCTATTAAAAGCAAACTCAGCTTGTGGAAGGGCGACATCCCACTGCTTAGGCCGAGAACCAGTCACACAACGGATCAAGTTACCAAGGGTCCTGTTGATCACCTCGGTTTGGCCGTCTGTCTGCGGATGACAAGTGCTGCTGTATTTAAAGGATGTGTCAAATCTGCCCCAAAATGACTTCCAGAAGTGGCAAAGGAACTTGATATCGCGATCGGAGGTGATGGACTTGGGAACCCCATGAAGGCGAACAACCTCACGAAAGAAAAAACTGGCTACATGAGACGCGTCTGAAATTTTACGGCACGGAATGAAGTGTGACATTTTGGAGAACCAGTCGACAACTACAAAAACAGAATCCACCCCACGATGAGTCCGTGGAAGCCCCAAAATAAAGTCCATGATTTCTGATCGGAGAGTCAAGAGTAAGGATGCACGTCGGCTTAACGCATCTGCCACCTTATTCAACTGCCCAGACTTGTGTTTGAGTACAAAACTGAATTTCTGGAGGAAGGTAGTCCACCGAGCATGCATTCAATTCAGGGTGGTTTGTGTGTTGATAAATTTCAGGGCTTGGTGATCACTATAGAGAACAAACTCAGGCTGGATCAAGTAATGCTCCCAATGTGTCAAAGCTCAGATGACTGCATAAAATTCCAGCTCATATGTGGTCCACTTTTGGCAGCATCGTTGAGCTTCTCGCTGAAAAATTCTACTGGCCGACTTATGACAGAACAGCACCAATACCCACGCCCGAGGCATCACACTCAACTTCAAACAGCTTGTCAAAACTCAGCAGGGCAAGTACCAAGGCTGTAGAAAGCTTTTCCTTAATCACTGCAAAGACTGTATCTTGTGCGTCCCCCCACTGGAAGCGGCCTTTTTTCATGCACTCTGTGATTGGTGCTACTATACTGCTGAAGTTCCTAATAAACCGGCAGTAGAAAGTGGCCAGACCATGAAAACTACGAACATGGTGCACTATTATTGAGGTTGGCCACTCCCGAATTGCACATACCTTCTCTTCATCAACCTAAATACCATCTGTACCCACGATATATCCCAAAAACAGTAGCTTGTTAGTGAGAAAATTGCACTTTTTCAGGTTCACATAGAGTTTACTCGTGCGCAAAACCAACAACACTTCCCGCAAGTGGTCCAAGTGCTCCACCTCATCCTGGCTATAGATTAAGATATCATCAAAATAAACAACCACAAATTTACTAATGAAGGGTTTCAAAACCTGGTTCATTATACGCATGAAGGTGCTGGGAGCACTTGATAAACCGAAGGGCATCACCATCCACTCATAAAGCCTCTATTTGGTCTTAAAAGCTATTTTCCATTCATCTCCTGGTCTGACCCGAATCTGATGGTAACCACTACGCAAATTTAACTTGGAGAAGATCTTGGCACCCTCCAACATGTCCAGCTAATCACTCAATCGTGGAACGGGAAGACGGTACTTGACTGTTATCTTGTTTATGGCCCGACTGTCAATGCACATGCGCCAGCTTCCATCCTTCTTCAGTGTCAACAAAGCAGGTACAGCGCAGGGACTCAAACTCTCTCTGATCAGCCCCTTTTTAATCAACTCCTCAACTTGATTTTGTAAAATTTCATGTTCTTGAGGACTCATTCGGTAATGTGGCAGATTCGGCAAACTAGCCCCAGGAACCAAGTCAATATGGTGCTAAATATCTCTCATGGGAGGCAGACCTTCAGGTAATTCCACTGGTATGACATCTTCAAATTCAGCCATTAACGGCTTTAACTCCTCAGGAATCTGTTGATACTTGGCTGGTGGTTCTCCTTTTACTAACAACGCATAGAACTCCCCTGTGGCTTTCACATCCTTATCGAACTCCATCTCAGGGACTGTAAGAAAGGTCTTTCCCTCTGCCTTAGGGGTTTCGACAGCTGGTTCACATTTACTTGCAGGAACTAGTACAATCTTTTTGTTAAACCACCAGAAAACATAAGTATTATTCCGACCCTTATGCATAGCATCTACATCAAACTACCATGGCCTCCCCAATAATAAATGACATGCATCCATATCAACAACATCACACACAATTTCACCCTTATAAAATTTGCCAATAGAAAAAAGAACACAATAGATATCAGTTACCCGAGTTTCAGCACCCTTTTTTATCCAACCAATCTTGTATGGAGAGGGATGTTTTTCTATTTTAAGGTTCAATGCTGCGACAAGGGCCTTCGATACGATATTCTCACTGCTGCCACTGTCAATAATCACCATGCACACTTTTTGGTTGATAGTGCACCGTGTCCTGAAAATACAGTGTTGTTGGTTGTCATCCTGCTGCCTTGGCGTAAATAATAGGCGTTGAACCACACAGTTAACATATACACCCTCATCTGCATCTGCTACTTCGCCACCAGCGTAATCATTGACCTCCCCAGAATAACCTTCATCTGTGCCAAAAGGATTCTCCTCATCCTCTGCTGTTTCAACCATGTTAACCTGCCGACGGTTGGGACATTCATTGGAACGATGTCCAGGTTGACCACATCTGTAACACTTTCCTGGAATGGGACGGGCATAGGAATTGTTGGGCACTCCTCTGTTTTGTGCTGGGGCACCAGTTGTGGGGGCTGTTGGCTTGGTGGGGTTGGTAGTACCAGTACCGAAAACTCTGCTGGTTGACAGCTGTAGTGAAGTCTGCAGCATTGGAACCTGTGATGGCTGCGATCGATATAGTTGGGGACGTGATGAGCGCCTGGACTGTTGTGACCCCACTCTCATGGCTAGGTTGACCGCCTCGGACAAGGACCACACAGTATGGAGGGATACCTGTTCTTGAATGGACACTCGCAACCCTCCGATATACCTAGCCACTTGCTATCCCTCTGTTTCCTGCAGGTCATTGTGTGAGTTCAACCTATTAAACTCCTTCGTATAATCGCTGATGGTGCGCACCCCTTGCCTGCAATTCTGATATTGCTAGTACAGCATCTGTTCATAGTAAGGAGGAAGGAACCTTGCTCGCAGCAGCTGCTTCATCTTGGACCAGGAGCGAACAGGCTGCTTACCCTGTCGCCTGCGACTATTCTGCGTCTGCTCCCACCACACAAAGGCTCCCCCCTTCAGTTTATAGGCTACAAACTTCACCTGCCTATCTCTTGGGATCTGCATATACTCAAAGAAAGCCTCCACTTCGAAAAGCCAGTCAATGAAGTTTTCGACGTGGAGGTGGCCATTGAAACACAACAGATCTACCTTAACCCGAAAATCATGATTGTTCTGTTCGTACCTGTTCTAGTTGTAACGGTTCTGACCAACACAATTCTGATTACGACCATGCCGACCATCCTCATCGTTCTCGGCGCCAAGCACTTCGAACTCATCATCACTGGATAAAGTGGCATAGGTAGTTCGTCTTAGAGAATGGAATTTGGAATTCTATTTTCGTCTTATTGTAGGGCCTACGCTGCGGAGCAGGAACGCGTTCAGCAACCGGTTGGTCGCGAGCAAGGCCTCCGACATGATCTGGATTGCGTTCTTTACCCCTGTTGCCATTGATTTTCAGACCAGCCATGGTTTGTTGTATCTCCCGCAACACGTGTTCGATACGATCAAACCGTTGATTGTGATCATCAAACTGCTGATTGTGATTATCTATGGCTGCCCATAGGACCTGCACCCCACGATCAACGTTGTCAAGGTGGTTGCTTTCGTTTCCATCACCTACCATCAGACCAGGGTAGAACAAGGCTCTGATACCAATTGATGTAAAACGCTAGCGAAAAAAAGAACTAGGAAGAAGAGTTGTGTCTTCAACCCTCAATACAATAATTCTTACGAAGAGAAAGGAAACCCAAATTTTATTCAGAAAAATAATAATCATAATATTACATGGCCGCTTTATTTATTTATAAGGTAAAAACTAAAAAGGAAAAATTAAAATTAGCAATCAAAATTGGAAAGTTTCCTAAAAAACTGAAAACTGCAAAATTGAAGGCCTAAACGTTGGAATTTGACTAAAATCCCGCCATGCTGATTATCAGTTTTGGTCAGTGGCCTGTTTCCAATCAGACTAGGGTCTCCGGGGCCCAATATGAGCTTGTGGCCCGCAAAACGATGTAAACGGCATCTTTAGACTTGGAGCAATCTAATCGTTCTAGGTAGTCCAGGGCCATCTGTTCTACCCTGTCTATCTGATCTGCATCACTAAGATCAAGATGGATTAGGCTACTTAAGTTGAAAAGCCAAGTGGGTATTGAAGAATTGAATCCATTGTTGACGAGATCAAGAACCGAAAGGGCTGTAAGGTTAACAAATGGAAGAGAGACAGGAAGAGAGGAAAGTCCACAAGCTGGTAAATACAATTCTGAAAGTAAAGGAAGCATATTGATAGCTTCAAGCCAATACTTTGCAGCTTTACTAAGATCTAGACTTCTCAAATTCAAGTGTTTCAAAGAAGAAAGACCCGATAACCAACGCAGATCATTCCCATTGGACTGATCAAAGCAATTGTTTAGATCAAGGTAACACAAGCTTGTAAGGTTTCCCAGATTTGAAGGAATAGTTGCACCAAAGGATGCACCAGAGAGATTAAGATATCTCAGTGTCTTGATTGATCCAATGAATTTTGGAATTGGGATTCCTTCAAATCTGTTCATGCTCAAGTCTAAGTACTTCAAGTATTTCAAATCAAGCAAAGAAGGACTTATCTCGCCGCCTAACGCATAAGCTGCTGCATCAATATCAGGATTGCTTGAATACAGATTGCTAAGTTTGAGTTTCGTTATACGCCCGCTGTTGTTTCTGCACTGCACACCAGACCAGCTGCAACAATCTTTGCCGAACCAGGAAAAAAGGCGGCCTGAAGGATCAGTAAGGCCTGCTTTGAAATTGAGAAGCGATTTTCTCTCAATTTCCATGCAGCTGATATTTTGATTTATACCATTGCAGGAACCAAGTTTGACAGTTTCCAGATAAAGGAATCCAGAGAGCAGGATCAGAACAAGAAAATGAAGTTGGATGGAGGTATTTTTATCTGCCATTTATATTGTAGTTAAAGAAGTTTGATGAACTTCATTGGAGGATATGGTGTATTATTTATAGCTAAAAATTGGCGGCTGCCATAGTTTGCTTTTATCTAAATTTTCCTAAAGCTCCACTGTCTTATGCCAATTTTAATGTTTGTTCGTGGAAATTTCTGAAAGGAAAATGTTAAGAATGGTTATGCTCAGGGATTTTAAATAATTAGCTCATGCTTAGCTCATGCTCAGGGATTTTATCTGCCATTTATATTGTAGTTAAATAAGTTTGATGAACTTCATTGGAGGATATGGTGTATTATTTATAGCTAAAAATTGGCGGCTGCCATGGTTTGCTTTTATCTAAATTTTCCTGAAGCTCCACTGTCTTATGCCAATTTTTAATGTTTGTTCGTGGAAATTTCTGAAAGGAAAATGTGAAGAATGGTTAAACTCAGGGACTTTAAATAATTAGCTCATACCTATCTTTCATGTTCTCACTGAACTATATATCTATTTTTCTTTTTGGGATTTAAATGCCAGCAAGAAGGTCTTTTAGTTTGGCAACTTGGCTCATGGAGAATGAAAAGTATTGTTTTTCCCATTGGCAGAAAAATTATATAATTACCAAAGAGGGTTCTCTTGAGCTTGGCTATCCCACTTGTTTGAATAAAGACATTAGTTGTTGAAGCAAGTGGGTGATAGAGTCTAGCAGGGCTGTTGCTCAATCTGTGGGTCAGAAAAATACTATAGAAGCACATACAATCTGTGTTAACTTGATTAGGACATGTGGATAGAATGATTTGCATGTACTAAAAAATTAGTCGGGTTAGAGAGTGACATGTGAACATTAATGGGCAAAACAGCCATTTCATCAATTATGAGTAAAATGATAAAAACATGCCCAAGGACAAAAAGTTAAAACCATACTTAACGTACGGCACGATCTTGACTCTCCATAAGCATTTTATTCGACGATCCAGATTGTCTATTATAAATGACATTTTCTATTATAGGAGTTCAAAATACTTTATTCGAATTTAAAAACCAATACATTCAACTCCCTTTTAAGAGTCTGAATACAGTTTCTCTTATAATATGCATATATATTAATTTGGGTGTTCGATTGACTCTCCATAAATGCTCTAGGTTTTCACTAAGTGTCTTTCAAATACTTAACAGGTACTGAAGTACTTGAACTTGAGAGAGCGAATAAAGAGCAAGGTACTTGCTATGTTAAATTGATTTTTCATTTTAGCATGTTAATCAAGTTAAATATAGTGTTGTATGACGCTTGAATATTTTAAATTAATTCAAAAACTTACAAAAATAGATAAATTTCATACTGGAACACATGTATCTGATACCAATATTCATACTTGAGTTCGGTTAATATATTTTTAGTAATGTTCTTAATATGAAAGGATAAAAGTATATAAAGTTCACCATCTTTAAAATAAATAAATAAATAAAATTATTCTCAATAACTCAATTCTGATAAGCACAAAAAATAGCACACCCTGCGTTAACTCACACTCATTCAAATGTGTGAGCTTGGAGGATCTATTAAAAGGAAATCAAATCTAAAATATTTGAAATTTTATTAAAATTTTTAATTTTTTTTTTTATAATGATAATATAAAAGTAAATTTTAAAAAATAAAAGTATCGATAAAATTTTTTAAAATTACCAATAAAATTTTAAATATATTTAAAATATTAATTTTAATTTTTTAAACTCGATCTAATCAAAAATTACTTCTCCTTATCACTCAAAAATAATTATGATTAGCTTGACTTGTAATCAATAAGTGATGATTGATTATAGAGTGATGAGACATAAATATTCAACTTGTTCATTCTTTTTGTTCAAATGAAAGAAATAAATGCTTTTATAATAATTATAAAAAACTTAAATGGTAACAAACAAGTTTAGGTAAAAGTAAAAATAAAAATTTTGAAATTTATGTATGCAATTTGACATATTTCGTTGAATGGATTCGTAGAGAAACAAAAATGATGGATGGATACGTGTCTTTATTCTTGATCATAGAGTTGGTGAAAAGGTATTAGAAGTTTATCTTGTTCGATTTCTGTGTACTTGTTTAGTGGAGTACAGTATAAAGTCTACTTTGAAATTTCTCATAATCACCACTTGTTGGGTAGCAATTTTGGGTAGGTGAAATGAAGCCAAAACCAATCTTTTATTAAGCTCTCCAACTCAAGCGTTTGCTATGTTTAATTAAATTAATTCAACTTTTCTGCATTCTCAGGTTTGTTTGATTCAAGGCCCAATAGTTTCTGTTCATATCTAAATTTGAGAATCCAAAACAAATTTTCTAGTAGAGGACTACTGTCTTTTTGCAATGAGTAGTGCTATACATACACCCCATTTTTTAGTATTTGAGACATCTCTCTTAGCTTCATTAGTAATTGATAGAAGCTAGATTAATAATAGAACCATTGTTGACCAGTAATTCATAAAATGTTCTTTATATTTCACTTGTTACAGTGTTTTTGACCAAAAAAATACTCAAAAAATTAATTAGTTTGTCTCCGTCAATTACTAGTCACCTTCAACCAATTACTTGTTCATTTGTGTGATCCCCAACAGTGATATGAAAAGCATTAATGTTTTGCAATACATCATTAGAGGATACTTTCATTTGCTTTTAAAAGGCTTCTCTTTACTTTGTAAATGTTATTTAAATATACTACAAGCTGTATTACACGGATCCTTCATTTTAACATGCTAGTCAAGTTAAATTCAATATTGTATGACATTCGAACACTCCAAATCAATTAAAAACTTATAAAAATAAACAAGTCTCACACTCGAACATATACTTGTATTTGAACCTCAGTTCTGAAAACATACTTTTAGTGAGATTGCTGAAAAATATTCTTTACATGGAAGGACAGAAGTGTATAAAGCTCGCCATCTTTGCATGTTGCAGAGAGTGGACAAAACCAATACTAAATGTTTAGTAGAAGAGAATAATGAGAAGAAATAAAAGTAAGAAGATAAAAAATTAGAAGTGAAAGATTAAATAAGAATTAATTTATACACATTACATTAAAATAATGAAATGATTCATTATATTCACAAACTTTGCATAGACAAAATGATTTTGTACGGTTGAATGTAGATACATGTTAGATTTAAAGTTTTTCAAAGATTTGGTGGTCCAAACGCCAATAATCATATTATCAAACATATTTTTTTTTATGAAATTATCAGACATATTTTGGATGTGTGAATACGTCAAGTAAAATTAAGAATCAAAGAAAAATAATTGACTTTGCATAGACAAAATGAATTTCATCTTCCATGGACCAAGTAAAAGAACCAAAAAAAAAAAAAGGACTCCAAAACTTGGAATGTGCATTTGGTCATTTTCCAGGAAACTAGAAGAGCATTAATTATACTCAGAGATTGTGATATTTTTGTTGCTGTGAATACTATATGTCAAAATTAGAGTTAGGGATATTCTTTAAAAAGGACTTGGGGGTCAATGCGAACCCAAACATTGGGTTGCCTCCGCTGATTGAGTTTGACCAAAGTTTTTGACATTGTCAACTCAACACAAAACCCAATCATTAGAGGTGTAATCAATTTCTAGGTCTACACTATTATATTTTGATTTGTTTTCTATTGCAACTTCCATAATGGGAACAATAGATATTGATTTCAAATGTTAATGAGTTAAATGAGATTTTTATTTTATTCTTTTCATATTAATGTTTGGCACGATATTTTAAATACGGTATGACTCTTGAATACTTCAAATCAATTAAAAGTTTACAAAAACTTTTGTTTTAAAAAAAGGACAAGTGTGGGTAACACAGGACTATGACAATGTTAGAAAGTAGAAGAAAACTCACCTCAGTTTCATCCAACTCAAGATTAGGTCCCAAGCTAGATTTTCTCTATCCTCTCAGATGTTGCCATGTCAGCTTCTGAAAACAACAAAATAGAGAGCATAGTCAAGGTTGGCAAAACCCATTTCATGATGATGAAAATTCCTCCATAGAAAGTATTCTGATATTTCAATATTAGAATTTGTTATAGAGTAGCTCCAGTTATATAATAGAAGCAATTATAATTCCTAAAACCAATTTCAGTAAATTAATTAAAAAAAAAAAACACAGTTCCAGTAACATACTGCATCCTGTGTCATTGCAGGCGTGGGACTTAACTCTGCTTCCTTTGAGCTTATTTCACTTATACTACTATCAATAGTTCTCTACCTTCAAACCAATAAATTTGTCTTCTGCCATGGAGACAATAATGCGCAGTGCATGGAAACTGAGAGAAAAGCACTGCTTGAGTTCAAAGAATGCCTTACTGATCCCTTTGGCATGCTTGTATCTTGGGTCAGTGAAGATTGTTGTAGATGGGAAGGAGTGAGCTGCAATAACAGAACCAGGCATGTTACAATGATCAACCTAGGCAATCCAAATCCAAATACTTTTGATGGTGATGGATTGGGCGGTGAGATCAGTCCTTCTTTGCTTCATTTGAAAGAGTTAAATCACTTGGACTTGAGTGGGAACAATTTTGGAGGAGTACAAATTCCAAACTTCATCGGATCACTAGATAAGTTGAGGTATCTCAATCTCTCTGGTACATCTTTCATTGGAATTATAGCTTCAAATTTAGGAAACCTCTCAAGCTTGCTTTATCTTGATCTCAATAATGAACCGATTGAGAGTGACCTTAGATGGCTTTCCCGTCTTTCTTCTCTGAAATACCTTAATTTGGGAGGTGTGGATCTTAGCAAGGCTGCAGTATATTGGTTTCAAACTGTTAATATGCTACGTTCTCTTATGGAGTTGCACTTGCCTAATTGTAGACTTTCCAACCTCCCTCTCACTCTTCCATTTGTTAATTTTACGTTCCTTTCGGTGCTTGATCTCTCCACCAATGGTTTCAACTCCAGCATACCTTATTGGTTGTTCAATGTTAGTAGCCTTCAACGTCTCGATCTCAAGTCCAACAATCTCCAAGGTGAACTTCCAGATGCATTTGCAAACCTGAATTCTCTCTAACAGCTTGATCTGTCACAGAATTCATACATTCAAGGCCAGTTACCAAAAGGGTTTGGAAAGCTATGCAATTTGCAGATGTTGAAGCTTTCTTTTAACAACATTAGTGGTGAGATAACTGATTTCATTGATGGTTTATCTGAATACATCAAAAGCAGCACGGAGACACTAGATTTGGGATACAATAGACTGACAGGGAATCTTCCTGGTTCTTTGGGATATCTTAAGAACTTAAGATAGATATCTTCAACTTTGGCAGAACTCATTCCGAGGTCCAATTTCCCCATCAATTGGAAACTTATCTTCTTTGGAGGAATTCTACCTCTATGATAATCAAATGAGTGGGACCCAGAAAGTCTCGGCCAACTTTCATCACTGGTTGTTTTAGATCTCTCCGAAAACCCATGGGAAGGTGTCTTAACTGAAGCTCATTTTCTGATTCTCTCAAGTCTAAAGCAGTTATCATTCGCTAAAGGGTCCCCAAATATTTCTTTTTATTTCAACATCAGTTCTAGTTGGATTCCACCTTTCAAGCTCAGATACATCAACATTAGGTCATGCCAATTGGGTCCCAAATTTCCTGCATGGCTTAGGAATCAAAATGAGCTGAACACTTTGGTGCTCAACAATGCCAGGATTTCAGACACCATGCCAGACTGGTTTTGGCAGCTGAATTTGCGAGTTAATGAACTCGATGTTGCTTATAATCAATTAAGAGGCAAAATACCAAACTCCTTAGGCTTCAACAACCCATCCACTGTTGATTTGAGTTCGAACCGCTTTGAGGGTCCACTCCCACTTTGGTCGGATAATGTGACTGATCTATCTTTAAGGGATAATCTGTTTTCTGGACCTATTCCTCGTGACATTGGCAAAGTAATGCCATTTCTAACAGATTTAGATATCTCTTGGAACTCCCTGACTGGTAGCATACCATTGTCGATAGGTAATCTAAACGAATTGACACAATTGGTTATCTCAAATAACAATTTGTCTGGTGAAATTCCTCGGTTCTGGAACAGTACACCTTACTTGTACACACTAGATATGTCAAACAACACTCTTTCTGGTACAATACCAAGATCACTAGGTTCCCTTAGTTCGCTCTTATTCTTAATACTCAGTAACAACAATCTTTCTGGTGAAATCCCTCCCTCCTTGAGAAACTGCACTCTCATGGATAGTCTTGATCTTGGTGACAATAGACTCTCCGGTAATATCCCGTCTTGGATAGGAGAAAGCATGCCAGAATTGCTGATTTTACGTTTGAGATCTAACTTTTTCACTGGAAACATTCCTTCACAAGTATGTAACCTTCTCTTCACATATTGGACATGTCACACAACAATCTTTCAGGAAAAATCCCTCCATGTATAGTTTTCAACGCTTCAATGTACCAATTTTAGCAAATAGATATAGAGTTAGCAGCCTATAACTCACTGGTCACTAGACAATGGGCAGTGCCTTGCACAACATCTCTGTTATCATTTAGGGTTTAGACTTTAGCTCTCAAAAGGAGGAGAAGAAATGGGGAGAATATCATAAAAGTGTGTTCTAAACAAAATAAATAGCAGCTGACATTATTGGTTTTATACATATAATTAGAGGTGGCAAAACCTGACCCGACCCGACCCGACCCAGATCCAACCCGACCCGAAATACATCAAAATAATATCCCGACCTGATCCTATCCCGAGTGACCCGAAACGGCCCGGATTCAAAATGACCAGACTCGGAAACCTGAAACGACCGAGGCTCAGCATGAGCTAAACCCGACCCGAACCCAATTAACCCGACCCGAATCCGATTAACCCGATTGCCACCTCTACATATAATAGAAAGACATTGTGGTTTTCAAATGCAATATATTATATTATATAGAATTCACTGAAAAAATAATGGCTAATCACTAACCCATTAAGAGAAACATGAAATTCAAAGATACACCACTCTTCATCACAACCAAACAGTAAAACTTAGAGAAACTAAGAGATTTAATCTGTTTTTTTTTTTTATGCTTTTTGGTACCATTACTCAATGAATTGGTACTTTATTGGAACTGTATTAGTCTTGTTGCCTTTTCCTTCCTCTATGAAAACCTTACTGCAATTTTTAACAAAATTTATATAAAGCTTAACAACAAAAAAAATGCTAGTTTCTTCCTCCATTACGCCAAAAACTTTATTCAATAATGCTTAGTCTAAAATCTCTCTAACTCGTCCTCCTATAATAAAAACAAAATTAAGCACAAAAAGACTAGCATCTAACTAATCTATCTCGAGCAGCATCAAAACTTTCTAGACAAGTCCAACATTAAAAACTTATTCATACAAAACTACGAACACTACAGAGACGTAGGAGTAAAAAGAAACAATAACATTGGTAGAAAGTAGAAACATTTTGTCAAACAGTTGAAGTGCATACGTGAACTACCACTCAAAACAAAACAAAATTATTAAAAACCATCAGAATTGTTATCAAGACTGTGCCTTTGATTCTAAATGACTGTTAAGAAATATATGAAACCCGAAACCTATTGCAAACAATAAACCAAAAATCAATGCTTTCATCTTACATCAAAAACCAAAATTTTAAATATAATCGGAATTAAAAAACTAAGAATCTGTACCATATCAACTTTGTAACTACGAGGCCTGAGCAGAGTGAGCAGTAGAGACAACAATGCATAACAGTGCCATTGAATAAGAAGAAACGTGTTAAGAAATTGAAAGCAAGATCATGCAGTTGGAGAGAGAGGAGTAAAAGAAGAAAGAAGATTGTTGAGCCCTCGGGTAAAAAGAGATTGAAGAAATTTGTTGGTAGTAGTAGTAATTAATTTGAGGACTAAATGGTTAATGCAATTAACTTCCGATATAAGGGTGCTTGATGAGGGAAATTACATATTAAAGTTGTTGCGTTTGGTAGTATGGAATGGAGTTTAAAATTGAAATTGATGTGGAATTATGTTTTTTTTAATATAAAAATAATTGAAAAATATCATAATTTTATTTCAATTCAAATTCAATTTCTCAATTTTATACAACCAAACGTAACGTAAGGGTAAATTATAAATGGATTAATACCCTCTCCAGTAATTTGGAGAATTTTTTTTTATGTGCACCATTAGATGAATGTTATGTCATTTATAGTGTTGACGTGGTATTCATCCAATAGTATACTTGAGGTAAATTTTTCTCAAATTATTAGAAATAGATCTTCTCCCATTATAAATATATCACTGTAATTTGATCTAATTACGACCCACTCCGATAGTTTCAAAACATCATAATTTAGTCAATCAAATGATTATCACCAGCAATAATTATGTAAAATCAAATTTGCTTTTATTAGTATTAACTCCTGCACACATGTGTGTAAAGAAAAGGATAAAAAAAAAATCTTTTGAAAACTATCAAACCTTTATATTTAAATCTTTTATAGTATTTGGGCATCTTCTTCCTTTTCTCTCATCTCTAAAATCCTAGAAATGAATTTGAACATCATCCAAGTGACTCAATTTCTAGTATGCTTCCTTTCATCAAGTAAAATTGCACTTTCATACCAAGAGCAATCTTAGCATTTTTATGGGAATGTGACTAGCACAATCTCTCTCACATCATCATTTTTTCGTGAGGTGAATGAGTTGGATCAAATTATACACCATGCAATAAAATTTTGGAGTGAAATATAAATTTTTGATTTTAATAGAGTATATGTAATTAAAGTCAAGCAACAATAATAATGTATTTATAATTTACTTAATTAATAAAGTGGAACGGGTTTGGGTTGGGCTTACAAACTCATAAAATTGTTAAGATACTTATGAGATAATATATTATCCATTCCCGCCACGGAGTAGCAGCAAAACTCCACAAATCGCCGAGAGCACAAATGCCTTAGTGCATCCTCTTGGTTCGCCCTCCCTCTCAAGTCATCACCTACCGTGTGTCCCCTTCTACAGTGCGTAGCCTCCCTTGTCCTCCTCACTCTCTCCCTCTAAACCCCAACCCAACCGCCATCCCCTCAATAACCTGCGCCCTTCAGTGCTCTCACTTCTCATCGTACGCAGCCTTCCCAGAATAAAAAAGAAAAATACTATAAATTGCTTTCATTTTTAAATTTTTTTATACTTTTCGTCTCTAATAATCTCTTCTTAATTTATCTAAAAAATATTTATATTTTTCCTTTTATTTATAGGTGCTCCAGTTGTACACAGGAGTTCAATCTCCACCATCCGATTATTGTTGATGAGGTAACTGATTTCTTCAAGAGCTTGGTGTCTCTGATTTCATTTTCGATATCTATAGATTGGTACTCAATACTTACCTGATTATTTTTTTAGATAAATTGTTGCAAATTCTTTTTTCTTTTTGGTTTCGGGGATGTTTGATTCTATGTTTCGCGTTTTCAATAGGGATGAAGGTGTCGCGCAAAACTGGCCTTTCGTGGCTCATTAGTGAACCCTCTTATTGGGCTCTATGAGGAAGGGACTGATAAGCCTTTCAATTCTCTCTTTAGAAATATGATCTGGGTGCCTATGTCATAAAACTAATAAGAGGTCGTTTAAAGGCAACTGTTTCAACACCAATACAAATATATTCATTGTTTGAAATCAAACACAATATACATTTCAACTCTTATAATTTGAACCAATTTGAACCGGTCAGGATTTCAATGTTTGCTTGGTTATTGTTCATAGAAAAGTAGATTGATTCAAGACAAAAATGCAACATGGTAGTAAAAGGGCAATAACCAATATATTACAAAACAAAGAGTCTAAAAGTATAGTTATAAACTCCTATTGGGGTAGAGAATACAACCTATAATGAGAAACTCTACATATGAAGCATATGAGATAATGTTTCAGTTTTTGAAAGAATTGTTCCCTTTGGGCAGACAAACTAAACTAACCTATCATCTTCCCACAGTATTCCATGTATTTCTACAAATTGCAGCACACAACTACCCCATTTGGGAAAGTAACTATGATGCAATTGAAATCATCCCGCAGAATGTTTTAGTGAAATCCCACAAGTATCCATGAGTGTTTCACTTTGGCGACAAACACCCATATCAACCCATGAAATTTTTCAAAACTGGGATAAATAGTAATGCCCTTTACAACCACAGACACATGCAAAATGATAATCATGCATGTGACCATACAACAAGAGGTATTGTAAACAACATATACCTCTATGAGTCACCAAACAATCAATAGTTGCATCATTTCTACAAGTTTTGAACACAGCAAAAAATATATTTAAATAATTGGATCGATTATTTCACATAATATGCATATTTTCTACATTTTCTTTTAAACTGGGAGAATAATAAATAAGACAATTAATCTAGGAGATTATCTAATGTTAACAACATTTTAGTTCATCAAAATAATTTACTTTGAAACGAAATTTCAGAATATATGCACAGATTTCGAGAAATAAGAAATTAATCACATATTTTCATAAATAAATATTTAGTGAACCTAAAAATTCCAAAAAAAAATATTGTAAATATTATAAAATAATAATTAATCTCAATGAGTACATAAAACATAGATTATTAAGAATAAAATATTAAGATGTCAGACGTCTTTTATTTCATATATTAGCATATCACAACATTGAAATATATTTTACATGCTCAAAATTTAATTATTGTCTATAAGTGCACCAACTGAATAAATATTAAATTAAAAATTATGGCAGAACTAATAGATAGATTCAGTAGTCAAATTTTCCAATGAACCCAAATTAACCATTTAGTCAGTTCCAATTGCAACACTCAAGCAATTCATTGGGTTATGATAAAAGACAATAAAAGTGTCATGGAATCATTTTTTTTTTTTTTAAAATTTAGCTTTAGTAACCGTGTCCTACACAAGTCCACTGACTGCCCTTAGCACTGTAATAAAATCACTTTGTTTCCAACTTAGGTAGAACGTGGGCCACAAAAGCAAACAATTATAATGGGACTGCCATTTTTCTTTATTTTAATTATCATGTGCTGAAGCAAGCCCAACATGAAAACCCAACCTACCGATAACCCATTGCATCCCGAAAGACGCCTCGTAAAAACATTATTAATTATCTGATTTATGTTAACAACGGAATGCATATCAATTTTTGAAATACCTAACACTTAGATTATAAAACATTCTAAACTAATATATATTCAAATAATAGTTTCATGTTTATCAATTATTAATACACGCAATAACCCAATTTGGATATGTGACTAAATGTATTAATCTAGCCCCAAACGGTATGAAAAAATCTTAAAAATTTAACGAACATACCACTTTGGTGGTAACCATACACTTCAACTCTTAAAATTATTTCAAACAGGCTTAAAACAAAACTTAAGAGACAATATGTTTTTTAAGGTTATTAAATAATTATTATTATTTTGAATGTCCGTAATTTTAAATTGAAAATAATTATTATTATACTTTTATTTTAATCATTAACTTATTCTGATGAAATATAAGATATATTAAATGAGAATAAGTTTAATAAAAGTATTTGAGTCCACTTAAATTGGACTAAAACATTACAAAGGCCTAGGAGTCAATAGTTTGACTACTACTTGCCAACTTTCTCTTACATTTTAAACTTATTAAACTACCTGAAATAACATGTCTGATATAACGTCTAGAGAGATAATGACTTTTTACTTAGTTGGTCAAAACCATGTAAGCAATATCTAACTTTTGAATAGTAAAAGCCCAATAATTTCACCGACCTAGATTATAGATTTGATAAACAATCCTATAAATTAATTAATTAAAAAGTTAATGTCCAACCATAAGCCACTTAAATGGCTTACTATCAATTAATTAATTAAAATGTTTCAGCAACTAAAACACTAAAAGTTTCAGCAACCAAAACCATTAAATAGTTGTAATTAGAACATAGATAATTACATAAGTAAATCACATAAAGAACCATGTAAATTAATTTACTCCTATTGACCTTTAACTATATGCATTGATCTACCTTATTCTTCTTAAAACAAATAGAATTCACCACCTCATCAAGTTTTAGGTACCACTAATATCAGTATGAACTGTTTCTAGAAGATCAAAACTACAAGTTGATTTGAGTTGCATTCTGGCCATAAGCTATAGTTTTTGGTGCAGTGGTATAGGTGCTCGATCCTAACAATTGGTATCAGAGCCAATATCATAGGTTCGATTCCCAGCGGTGCAACTGTTGAGGGGGAGATTGTTGGGCCAGGTGTTGGCAGCAATTATCCCCTGGCAGAGGCCAGGTTAGGGCCAAGTCAGAGTCGAAACGTGGCGTTTGTGTTTTTATGCACTTTAAGTTATTTGAGTTGTACTCTGACCATAAGCTATAGTTTTTGGTGCAATGGTATACGCACTTGATCTTGACAGACAATCCATTGACGAGTTCAGTGATCTCACAGCTAAATTTATTGTTGGAAAGATCAAGCAGACGCAAACTGCAGAGATTCCCAAGATTTTTCATTAACTTTCCCTCATAACAAGTCAAGATGATGTAGAAAATTAAAGTTTGAAAATCTATCATGAAGTTCACTTTGGAGATTGTCGAAGCTAAGATCAAGATAGGTTAGGCTACTTAAGTTAAAAAGCCAAGTGGGTATTGAAGAATTGAATCCATTGTTGGAGAGATCCAGAACTGAAAAGATGTAAGGTTAACAAATGGAAGAGAAGCAGGAAGAGAGGAAAGTACACAAGTTGGTAAATACAATTCTGAAAGTAAAGGAAGCATGTTGATAGCTTCAAGCCAATACTTTGCAGCTTTACTGAGATAAAGACTTTCCAAATTCAAGTATTTCAAAGAAGAAAGACTTGATAACCAACGCAAATCATTCCCATTGGACTGATCAAAGTAATTGCTTAGATCAAGGTAACACACGCTTGCAAGGTTTCACATATTTGAAGGAATAGTTCCACCAAAGGATGCACTAGAGAGATTAAGGTGTTGTTTGTTTGCACTTAATCGGTGGTGCTATTAAATTTGTTTGTTTTTCATATTTGAATAGCACTTAGGCTCCGTTAGTTTCCTCGTAAAATGATTTACGTCGTAATTGATTTTACATTGTAAAACCTTTTACATGAAAAATCAATATTTTCCTATAATTTTTCTGTTGTTTGACTATACAACTGAAAATGAACATGAAAATGACCTTATTTTGCATTCTCTTGTTTGGAATCAAAGGAAAATACTTTATTGAAAATAAATTAATTTGTAGAAACAATACTACATTTAAACATAATACTTATGAACAATAATATCATATAAAAAATTATGTGAAAGTGAATATAATAAATACACAAATAATAATAAAATAAAATTTATAACCTTAAAAAACTAAATATCAAATAAATTATTATTTTTACTTCATTTGTTAAATAAATTAAATTTCAAATTAATAATAGGTCATATTGTGTATCTAAAAATAAATATATTTATAAATATTATAAAAACTAGTATATTATATACAATGAGTAATGTACTTGCAACACTCACTGCAGAGAGAGACTGATAAAGTAAGTTTATTACATATGGCTTAAGAGAAATAATGCGTAGGGAAAGGTGTTTTGATTTTCGTTTCCCAATGTAAATCAACTTACGATAAAAAATGGAGGAAGTTATCTTTTATATCTTATCCTTTAGTGGTGTAAAATATGATTTTATGGTGAAATTGATTTATATTCTACCAAACATATTGAAAATGAAATTTTACACTGAAACCATTTTACGCCTATGATTTTCATGCAAAACAAATGAAGCCTTAATGGATTTGACCAAATCAGACTTAAAATGAAGTGTTAATATCATTCAGATGTATTTTGGACAAAAATTCCCCACCAAATTATCAAAATCACACAAATACCCTCACCTATCTTCTCCTTCCAAGCTCTCTACTAGCATCGTAGCCGCCACTGCCCTTCCCCTGCATCGTCATGCCAGCCCTATACCCACCTCTGCCGCCCTTCCCCTGCATCGGTTGGCGATAACATCAAGGTACCAAGCATTGAAGTCCTGAGACCGGGGCGTGATAACTTGGTCCTGGTTGACCCTGCTCTTTTGGATGTCCATTCGGTTGTTGGTCTCCGGTAGACTCGAGGCCACGCTCTGTGTAGAGAATCCGACGGCGAACGACAGCCGAACATGGAGGTATCATCAGATAACCAACGGTGAACGGCGTGTGGAAGGAGAGAAAATGGAGGCGAGAGACGTTAGTCTCGGCGGTACTACCATTTTCTAGTGGTTTTAGCTTTTGGATTCGAACAAGAGAGTTGAAAAGATGAGATTAAAGAATCATATGAAATACTTTCAAACATTAAATGCAAAACTGTAATAAAAGTCATCATAGAGTAATCAACATAACCATGTCAATTAAGCAAAAGTAAAAGTCCAAATACAAACTCCTACTATACGGGCATATTGTCCAAAAGAACAACACCCATGTGAGCAACATGCTCATGAAACACTATGGGTGGCAAACCCTTAGTAAGCGGATCCACAATCACAGAGTTTGTACTGATATGCTTAATTGACACTTGAGAATTCTGAACTCTCTCTTTGATAACCAGAAACTTGATGTCAATATGCTTTGACCTCGACGAGCTTCGGTTGTTCTTGGAATACAACTCAGCAGCCTTATTATCACAATAAATCGTTAATGGTCTATCAATACCATCAATTGTGTGCAGCCCAGTGATAAAATTTCGCAGCTATATTCCCTGATTTGATGCCTCATAGCAAGCTATGAACTCTGCCTCCATGGTGAAAGTAGCTACGAGTGAGTGTTTCACACTCTTCCATGATATAACTCCTCCAGCTAACATAAAGACATAGCCAGAAGTGGATCTCCTGCTATCGAGACACCCAGCAAAATCGGAGTCTGAATACCCAACGATCTCAAAAAGATCCGATCTCCGATATGTGAGCATATAATCCTTCGTTCTCTGTAGATATCTCATAACCCGTTTAACTACTTTCCAATGATCCACGCCCGGGTTACTCAAATATCTGCCTAGTATTCTAACAATGTATGCAATGTCTGGTCGTGTACATATTTGTGCATACATGAGACTTCCAACAGCCGAAGTATAGGGACATTTCTTCATTTTCTTCATCTCAAGTTCATTTTTCGGACATTGGAGCAAACTGAACTTATCACTTTTTGCCACGGGTGTGTTTCCTGGTGCACAACCACTCATGCCAAATCTGTTTAGCACTTCATCAATATAGGTCTTCTGTGACAGTCCAAGTATACCTCTTGAACGATCTCTATGGATCTGTATACCCAAAACAAAGGACGCATCACCAAAATCTTTCATTTCGAATTTACTTGATAGAAATCTCTTGGTTTCATGCAATAGGCTTATATCACTGCTTGCCAGTAGAATGTCGTCTATATATAGCACCAGAATAATAAATTTGCACCCACTGAACTTGAGATATATGCACTAATCAACGGTGTTTTCCTTAAATCCAAAGGATGTAATCACCTTATCAAATTTTCGATACCACTGTCGGGATGCCTGTTTTAAGCCATAAATGGACTTCTTAAGCTTGCATACAAGATGCTTTGAATCTTTGGACTCAAAGTTCTCTGGTTGCACCATGTATATTGTTTCTTCAATATTTCCATTGAGAAACGCTGTTTTAACGTCCATTTGATGTAGCTCCAAATCATAGTGAGCTACAAGTGCCATAATGATTCTAAAGGAATCTTTCGTCAAAATCTGCAAAAAAGTCTCTTTATAATCAATGCCTTCCTTTTGAGTGAAACCTTTAGCGACTAGGCGGGCCTTTATACCTTTCAATGTTGCTTTACGAATCCTGTTTTGTTTTAAATATCCATTTGCAACCAATCGGTTTCGCACCTTTGGGCAACTCTACTAAGTCCCAAAAACCGTTGTCATCCATTGATTTCATCTCATCCTTCATGGCTTCAATCCACTTTTTAGAATTAGGATATTGAGTGACTTAACTAAAAGAAGTCGGATCATCTTTCAGACCCATATCAAACTCATGCTCCTGGAGATACACGACATAATCAGTTGAAATCGCGTTTCTCATTTCTCTAGTGGATCTCCTTAATGGCATTTCCACTTGAGGTTGTTGAGGTACCTCTTGATGAACCTCAGGTGGTTCGTGATTTTGAGCAGGTGGCAATTCAAGTTCATCATCAATGCGTTGGATCTCTGGATTTGCATTTTGAATAACATCAGGTATGGATACCTGAACGTTTTCAGTTGCAACAACAAGAATGTAGACACATTCCTCCTCAAAATTGACTTATCTGAGTTGGTCTCTCCCACTTAACTCAACATCCTCAATTTCAAAAAAGGATCTATTAGAGGAATCATAAAATTTGAAACCCCTTGATCTTTCAGAGTATCCAACAAAATAACTGCTAATGGTCATTGAGTCTAGCTTCTTCTCATTTGGCTTATAAGGCCGAACCTCAGCTGGACATCTCCAAACATGCAAATGCCTAATGCTAGGCTTTTTGCATATCCATAACTCGTATGGGGTTTTAGCTACTGCTTTACTTGGAACTCTGTTCAGGATGTAAACTGCAGTCTTGATAGCTTCACCCCAAAGCGATTATGGAAAAGAAGAATGACTAATCATACTTCTTACCTTATCCTTTAAGATTTGGTTTCGTCTCTCAGCTACACCATTTTGACTAGGAGTCCCTGGCATGGTGTATTGAGGAACGATCCCACATTCCATCAAAAATTTGGCGAAGGGTCTGGGACGTTGTTCACCTGATCCATCATATCTACTGTAGTATTCACCTCCACGGTTAGATTTGACAGCCTTAATTTTCTTACCTAATTGATTTTCAACTTTGGCTTTGAAATTCTTGAACACGTTTATAGATTTGACAGCCTTAATTACTTGGAACACGTTTATAAAATGAACACGTTAATTTTCTTACCTAATTAAATAAAGATAGCCATACCTGGAGTAGTCATCTATGAAAGTGATAAAATATTGTTGTCCATTCTAAAAAGCTGTAGGGAATGGACCACAAATATCTGTATGTATCAATTCTAAGACATTATTACTCCTATTAGCACCTTTATTTTTAACATTTGTTTGTTTTCCCTTAATGCACTCAATGTAGACTTCAAAATCTGACAAATCTAAGGGATCAAGAATTCTTTCTGACACAAGTCTTTGAATCCTTTGTTTAGAAATATGTCCTAAACGCTTGTGCCATAACATTAATGAATTCTCATTTGTTAATCTGCGCTTAATACCAACATTACTGGTATGCAAGGATTCGTTTTCTTTGGAGGCAATCATATCCAGTTTATATAAATTATCAATTAAAGAACCGGTACCAAACAAATTTGAATTCTGAAATAGACTAAACTTTCTATTTCCAAATGAACAAGAAAAACCTGATTTGTCCAAACATGAAATAGAAACCAAATTCCGTCTAAAAGACGATACATAAAAAGTCTTATCCAAATCCAAATTACAACCAGATTCTAATTGTAATCTAAATAAACAAATTGCCTCCACAGGAGCTCTTTCACCATTTCCTACATAGATGAATCTTTCAGCATCAGTTGGCGTTCGGTTCCTTATGCACCCCTGCATAGAAACACTTATGTGAGTAGTTGCACCTGTATCTATCCACCAAGTGTTCTTAGGTACTAAGGCTAAATTAACTTCTGAACAAACAATGTTTAGAAGTTTACCCTTCTTCTCACGCCAGGTCACATACTTGGCATATTTTGTGCAATCTTTCTTCACATGACCAACTTTGTGGCAAAAGAAACAAGTTATACCTTTATCTTGTTTCTGTTGTCCCTTGTGATGTGAATTTCCAGACTCTGCAGTTTTCTTTCCTTTAATGTTCCTATTTCTTTTCTTGTTGGAACTGGGGTTCTGATAAGTTGATGCTAAATGAGCACTTTCAATCTTTTCATGATTAAGTCTCTCTTCCTCTTGGACATGTTGAGCAATCAGCTCATTCAAAGTCCATTTCACCTTTTGAGTATTGTAACTTATTTCGAAATGACTGAATTGTGTAGGAAGAGAGATCAAGACTAAGTGCACCAGAATGTCTTCTGGCAATCCCAATTTGAATGCCTTTAGTCTTGTCACAAGGTTTGACATCTCCAAGATGTACTGATTACGCCCAAAAGATAACGCGGTTATTGTAGTACAGTTTTGGGGTGTCGATTCCACAGGGAAACAAGTTAAGTACAACAGAAGGTGTAAACCTCAACACAAATGATAAAAGATTAAAAGGATAAAATCTGAGTTGTTTTGAGGAAAAGGTAATTTTGTAAATAAGTTTAAAATAAAAATGACAATAAGGTTCAGAGAATCCTCCCTAGGTTCGTTGCTCTAATCCTAACTTGATTCAGTTGTTTTTATCTCGATTGCAGGTTTCACATCCCAAACAAGCAATCGGAAAATATTCAATTAATGCGCATTTATAAATCCTAATGTAATCGCTATGAATTATTCTTTACTTTCTAACACACATGACCTAATTTATAAATTATCAAGAGACGACGATATATCTAAAATGACGATATCGCAGCAATGTAAAAATCTATAAAAGAGATCTACCGGACTCAATCACACCCAAACAGGTACACATAAGAAAAGCCTGACTGAACTTATATGGAAAAGAAGCATGCAACCACCGGAGTTATAATAAATCTACTAATTAAATTAAGAATAAAACATAACAATATTTAATGAAAATAATTCCAACTACAACCGAATCAAATAATAAGAACAACTACACCTAGGGATTCATCTCTTCGCCTTGCTTGGAGACTAGCCGGCCGTGGGGCTCATGCGTCCTTGAGTTGCCTCCGGCCTCCCGACGATCATCTCTCCCGATCTTCAAACTTTAAACTTCGGGTTCCTCCTAAAGGCCCTCTGGATTACTCCTAAAGGCCCTTTGGATTCATCCCCGATTGATTGATGATTTCAGCTGAGCATAGTGGGTCTTTATATAGGCAAACTCCCCGAATGCTATGTGTTATCTAGCCAATGTGGGATACTGTCCGGGTGCGCTCGATCGCAGCCCGAGTGCGATCAATCGCACATGCACTCGATTGCGGCTTGTGTGCTCGATCGCATATGCGCTGCAGAGTACCTTGCTCGATGTGGGATGTGCGCTCAATCGCATTGCTTGTGCGCTCGATCGCAATTCAGTCAGCAGTCCATCTTGTCATTCCAGAAGCATGGGATCTTGGTCTTTTAAGCAACGTTCGCTTCTTTTTCTCTTTTAAACTTAAAGTACCTGTAAATTACACTGAAATAAGTCAGTGGTCCAATAATATTACTTTAGAGTTATTAACATATAAAAGCACAATAAAGACCGAGATCAATCTTAAAATGCTAACAATTAACCACTGCTGAGAGGCATTTTATGACTCTCACCACAACCCCCAACTAGCTTATTGCTAGTCCCTAGCAATTCAAGCGAAATTAAGAGATGAATTCTATGGTGAGAATCAAAGTAAAGGAAAAACAATATTAGTGTTAACCAAGAGTAATTCACATTTTGTCTCAAAATTTGCACACAACACACGGCACAAAGAATCATTAAATTTCACTCAAATCCGAAAGTAATTCAAACATCAATATTAAAATCGTTATTGACTCTTAAAATCCATCTTACCACAATCCATTTATCCAAACATCTGGATGATTTTATACTTAATATTCATGAATACAAATCTTGGTATCTAAAAACATAATAAATAGTGTGACATCAATCACAAAAACAAGCTCCATATGCTTACATTTCAAACCACTCCACTATTGTAGAAAAATCACACTACATTGGATCAAAAGGTCTTTAATAAGCTTGTAACGTTAGGTTAAGGTAAAGGCTAAGGAAGAATGGGAAAGATTCACAAGTAAAAGAACTCAATCTCTTAGCTTTAAACACAATCACTTTAAGCATTTGATAACCTTTACTTCCATACCCAACTCTTTCAACCAATTTTCGAGCATTTCTTTCAACAAATCACCATTTTTTTCTTTTCTTTTTCTTTCTTTCTTCTTTCTTTGCCATAATTCATTTTTTTTTTATTTTGGCACAAAACCATTCACCTTCTTTTTCATTATTTTTTTTTCTTATCTTTTCCACAACCCCCAACTTATCTCCTATAATGTACTTGGGTTGCGGTAGTGATATTTTTTTTCTTCATATTTCCACCCTTACTCCTTTTAAGTGCTTCTCACAACATGTGTATAACTAAGTTCTTTTAAAAGAAAGGTAAGGATAAAAATATTTTTAGGCTCATAAAGGTAAGTAAATGGTTTATCGAAAGAAACAAGGCTCATTTTTTCTTTTCAAGAAAAAGGCTCAAATAGGTGACTAGTGATAAATATAGCAATGGTAGGTTTGAAAGGCTCAAACGGTTCAAAAATGGCCTATATCATATCCTAAGTAGTGTGCATTCTAGGAATTCGCCTCAAATGGTTATCAAGTAAGTTCTAGAGTTTGTCGAGACCGCAAAAATATTCACAAAATAATCACACATAAAACTTTTCTAAATGTTTAAGACTAATCACACAATCTTACCACAAACTAGAGTCTCAAACCAGATCAAGATTGATACTTAAATTAATTTCAAACCGAAGCAAGATTTAACTACTTCTGAATGCTATATGCTATCTCAATTAAGTTTTAAATCATTGACATGTAAATTGGCTCTAAAGCTAACACAAAGCATGTTAAACACAAAACAAAGATGGCACCAAGCAGTTCAATGATATGCAATAAGAAATGTATATCTTCCACCCCCAACTTAAGATAAGCATTGTCCTCAATGAAAAAGTAAAAGTTAAGGAAACTCCCTTTTTAACCAACGGTGCATGGAGTTGAAAGTTGTGCACGATCATTTGAACTACTTTGTTTATTTATCCCTGAAAAATAAATACTAAAGTAAAACAGCAAAACAGCAAAATAATAATAATAAACAAGAAAAAGAAATATGAAAAACAGTAAAAGTAAAAGGATACGTTGTGGGCTGCCTCCCACGAGCGCTAAGTTTTATGTCTTCAGCCAGACGCTCTTATTCCCTCCTCGAAAAGCATAGGTTGAATGCATCCGTCGCTGCTGCACTGCCAAATTTGGTGCCTCTATGCTTTTTGGGGGGCTTTAAGGATGTCATCAGTAACATCCACAAATGATGGCTCGATATATGCTTTGGTGAAGCCATGGGTGAAGGTGGACTCTAATGGATTAAGGTGCTGGACCTTTTCCATAAACGAGTCCATCATATATGCTTGTACTTGATGGCTTTCAGCCACATCCTCTGATTTTTTCGTTGTTGGGATGTGTACTGATTTACCACCAAGTGTCTCAATGACATTCACCTCTTCCAAATTCTTTTGTGCTAGGTGTTTACCATGGGGTGTGGACTGAGCTTGAGAAGGGAACTTACCTTGCTCAGTCACACTCAAGTAGCTTATCAATTTGGACACTTGGCTCTTAATTTCTTTATGCTCTTCCATCACCTGCGTAAATAATGCCTCAAACCTTTGGTTTGTCTTACTTTGTGCCTCTATAAAGGCCTGTAAGGTGTCTTCTAGCGAGTTCCTAGAGGATGAGGGTGCATGATAAGGTGCAGGGGATGATCTAGGGGGTTGTGCATGCTGGTTTTTAGATTTTCGGCTGAAGTTTGGGTGATTTCCCCACCCCGGGTTATAAGTGTTAGAGAAAGGTGTAGGAGACCTCTTGTACATGCCTAAGGCATTACATTGTTCCTCATAAGCCCCTCTCATATCAAAAAATGTGGGGCACTCTTTGGCGAGATGACCTACCCCGCCACACACAAAGCACGGCTCTAAAGACTCGGCATAATTAACCATATGTGTTTGCTTTGAGCCCTTAGTTTTAAATGCATCAAACTCTCTAGTGAGCATCTCGACCTTGGCTCTAAGGTTATCCTCCCCCCTAAGATGGTAAATTCCACCACCATTTGGGTGCCCTATAGGTCATGACCTATTTGTGCTTTCAGTAGCACTAGGTCCAGTCCAAGTGTGAGCTTTTTCAGCAAGCTTATTGAGGTACTCTATGGCCTCATCAGGATCTTTCTCTAAAAACCCACCATTACACATCATCTCTACGAATTGGCGCTCTCTATAGGTAAGTCCCTCATAGAAATAGCTCACTAAGCGCCAACTCTCATACCCATGGTGAGGGCACATACTCAATAACTCCTTAAATCTTTCCCAAGACTGATACAAGGTCTCACTATCCTTTTGTGCAAAGGTGGAGATTTGCCTTTTCAAAGCGTTGGTCTTATGTTGGGGAAAGTATTTGTTAAAGAAAACCCGAGTCATCTCAGTCCACAACCCAATAGATCGTGGTCTAAGTGAGTATAGCCAACTCTTGGCTCTATCCTTCAAAGCGAAAGGAAAGTGCTTAAGTTTCATAATGTCATGAGTTTCGTTTTGACTATGAAAAGTCGCAACTACTTCCTCAAACTCTCTAATGTGCACATATGGGTTTTCATTATCCAAGCCATGGAATATAGGGAGTAATTGAATCATCCCTGGTTTAAGATCTTGATGGCGAGTATTGGCTGGAAACATGATGCATGATGGTATGGCTGTGCGTGTAGGGTGGAGGTAATCCTGAAGTGTCCTAGCAACATTCTCATTATGGTTATCGGCCATGTTAACAAAATCCTCTAGATTCTCACTTGGGTTTTCTCTATGGGTTGATCTAGGCGAGATTTCACTATCAGACTCAGAATGAGAGAGTAATTCTAGCTTAGGTCCTCCAATGAATCAACCTCGCAGATCTCTTGTCTAAGCATGCACCAAATGAATCAGAGAGGAAATAAAATAAATTAAACAATAATTTTTTTTTATCGTCACACTCAAAGTTGACAAGCTTCCTTGTACTTAAGCGCGTTTCCCCGGCAACGGTGCCAAAATTTGATTACGCCCAAAACATAACACGGTTATTGTAGTACAGTTTTGGGGTGTCGATTCCACAGGGAAACAAGTTAAGTACAACAGAAGGTGTAAACCTCAACACAAATGATAAAAGATTAAAAGGATAAAATCTGAGTTGTTTTGAGGAAAAGGTAATTTTGTAAATAAGTTTAAAATAAAAATGACAACAAGGTTCCGAGAATCCTCCCTAGGTTCGTTGCTCTAATCCTAACTTGATTCAGTTGTTTTTATCTCGATTACAGGTTTCACATCCCAAACAGGCAATCGAAAAATATTCAATTAAAGCGCATTTATAAATCCTAATGTAATCGCTATGAATTATTCTTTACTTTCTAACACACATGACCTAATTTATAAATTATCAAGAGACGATGATATATCTAAAATGACGATACCGCAGCAATGGACAAATCTATAAAAGAGATCTATCGGACTCAATCACACCCAAACAGGTACACATAAGAAAAGCCTGACTGAACTTATATGGAAAAGAAGCATGCAACCACCGGAGTTATAATAAATTTACTAATTAAATTAAGAATAAAACATAACAATATTTAATGAAAATAATTCCAACTACAACCGAATCAAATAATAAGAACAACTACACCTAGGGATTCATCCCTTCGCCTTGCTTGGAGACTAGCCAACCATGGGGCTCATGCATCCTCGAGATGCCTCCGGCCTCCCGACGATCATCTCTCCCAACCTTCAAACTTTAAACTTTGGGTTCCTCCTAAAGGCCCTTTGGTTTCATCCCCGATTGATTGATGATTTCAGCTGAGCATAGTGGGTCTTTATATAGGCAAACTCCCAGAATGCTATGTGTTATCTAGCCAATGTGGGATACTGTCCGGGTGCGCTCGATCGCAGCCCGAGTGCGATTGATCACACATGCGCTCGATTGCGGCTTGTGCGCTCGATCGCATATGCGCTGCAGAGTACCTTGCTCGATGTGGGATGTGCGCTCGATCGCATTGCTTGTGTGCTCGATCGCAATTCAGGCAGCAGTCCATCTTGTCATTCCAGAAGCATGGGATCTTGGTCTTTTAAGCAACGATCGTTTCTTTTTCTCTTTTAAACTTAAAGTACCTGTAAATTACACTGAAATAAGTCAGTGGTCCAATAATACTACTTTAGAGTTATTAACATATAAAAGCACAATAAAGACCGAGATCAATCTTAAAATGCTAACAATTAACCACTGCTGAGAGGCATTTTATGACTCTCATCATGTACTCTCTTATATTCCCCTTCCCCTTGTACTGCATTGAGATAAGCTTAGTCAAGATGGTGCTTGTCTCGACCTTTTCGTTTGCAGCGAATCGGTTTGCTATTTGGAAGAGGAATTTCTTAGCATCATTTTCATCAGGAATAGTACCCCTGATGGTATCTGGAATCGAGTGCTTCATAATCATTAGGCTCATGCGGTTTGATCGCTCCCACTTTTCATATACAACCTTTTGCTCAGCAGTACTATCGCTGGTCAAAGGTGCGGGGTGATCGACCCTCAATGCATAATCTAATTCCATGCACCCCAGCACGATCATAACATGATCTTGCCACTTCTTGAAATTCGTGCCGTTGAGCACGGGAATGCTGTTGATGCTAGCAGAAATCGATGTTGCTAAACAAGAACAAAAGCTCACAATTAGTAACAACTCATGTATATATGAATCAAAACAAAACTGTATACATATACACATGCATGTGGGCCCATAATAAGATACCTAGCACAACATTAATACTTAGTCTTTGGACAGAAATATCAACTTGTACGTGGTATCTCAAATATAGTTCATGAATATTGACAACCCAACCTGTCAAATAATGTGCCTTTCTTTGGACCGACACATTATTCGCATGACAACCTTTATTTGTCACATATTCACAACTATTTTAATCTATTAACAATGCAAAAATAACATTCCTTTGGGCCAATTATTTTCACATATTAATAGCATGTTTACATGTATTAAAATAAATAAATTTACATATTAGAGATTGTTTTGATAACATAATATTTCAATTCATTCATCTCAAAAACATTAAACATAAATTCGGAACAAAATCCTTAAAAAAAAATTTGTCCTTTACAATGAATACTAAAATAATATGCTTGCAATTGGCAAGCTGTCATGACAAAAAAAAAATGATTTAATCATTTTCCACTTTACTATACATTCTGTGTATAGATTAATTGGGCAGGAAATCTTGTACCCAGTGGATTCACTCCCTTTTTTTTTGCTACGATTTATTGAGTAAAGTAAACTTAAGAACATGGGAGACCGAAAACTATAGGTGTAAGATGGATCTATCTCATATAGTTATACTTATCTATAATTCTATGCCACTTGTTATAGAAATCAGCCAAAAATATAGCCCAAAGCTAGCACCGGTTTGATAAACTGCAATTTGTAGTTACGAAAAAAATTACTAAAAATCACCAAAATTTAATATTTTCATGCCCAAAAAATCTCAAAAAACATATTTTGAGATACCAATTGTAATCATACAATCTTATCAACAAACGTGGATTTATAGTAAATTTTTTTAAAACAAATTTATGCCATAAATATGCTTTAGGGAGAAAATTCAAGACACTCAATTTTCATATGAAACTTAACAATCTAACATGAAAGGCTCTGATACCAATGAAGATATTTGTCCATCCTTATATACCCATAATCCTCCCCACTTCTAGCCAATGTGGGACTTTGGTCATATACCCAACAGAAGAATCCAGAGAGCAAGGTCAGAATAAGAAAAAGAAGTTGGATGGAGGTATTTTTATCTGCCATTTATGTTGTAGTTGAAGAAGTTTGATGAACTTCATTGGAGGATATGGTGTATTATTTATAGCTAAAAATTGGCAGCAGCCATAGTTTGCTTTTATCTAAATTTTCTTAGCTCCACTGTCTTATGTCAATTTTTAATGTTTGTTTGTGGAAAGTTCTGGAAGGAAATTGCTAAGAACTTCAAAAATCTCCATAAGAAAACAAATCACTATAAAGTTCTAGACCATAGGTGTTTTATCAGTTCATGCGTGTTCCAGAACACGTAGCACACAGTCCTCCCATCCGATTGAAAAAGATGATCCACTGCTATATCCCTGCGTAAACTCCCAATCAATCATATGTGTGAGCTTGGAGAATCAAAAGAGTTCTTTGAGTTCAATAGAAACCTACTAGAATGAAATCGAAACAAACAATAAGAAAAGAGAAATCCACATAAGTAATTCTTCCAACATGGCATGTTGAGATCTAGATTGGAAAAAAAAAAAATTATGACAAATTAAACAGGGTTCTCTCCCCTTGAGCTTGGCTATCCCACTTGTTTGAATAAAGGCATTAGTTGTTGAAGCAAGTGGGTGGTAGAGTCTACGCGTCTAGCAAGGCTGCTGCTCAATTGGTGGATCAGAATAATACAACTATAAAAACACATACAATCTATGGTTAATGTTGTAATAGGAGTGATAAAGATAACCCAAAAAAATAATCAAACAATAATAAAAATAATCACACAAAATTTATGTGATTTGGTTGGTTAAGAGTAAAAACGAAAATTTCGAGATTTACATGTGCGATGTGACATTTTTTCATTGGATGTTTTCGTAGATGGACAAAATGGATGGCTGCATGTCTTGATTATATAGAGGTGGCAAACATGCGAGTTGGATTGGGTTCTTGTTGAGTCATTTCGGGTTTTGGGTTATTTTGATTACAAGTCATTCGGATCACGGATTGTTTGGGTCATGGGTCATTCGGGTTGTTCGAATTATGGATTTCAGGTCATGTGGGTATCGGGTCACTGGTCTCTCAGGTTTTAGGTCAATCAGATTTCAAGTCATGTGGGTCTTGGGTCGTTCAGGCCTCGGATCAGTTCGAATTGGGTCAACTCAGGTTTCAAACGGATTCTGGTTGACTCATCACGTTCATATCAACTAATTATCTTTTTTTTTCCTTCGAAAAAAAGAATAATGTTAAAATCTAGTTTATTATTTGAACTTTGATTTACATACAAATTATATTCAGTTTGAGTCGTTTGACTTGAGTACATGACCACCTATATTGGGTATTTAACTTAATTTCATGATTTTTTTTTCTGAATTTTAATTTAATTAATTTTTTTTTATAATAAAAAGAGATCAAACCCGACTAGCGGTGGGGAGCCAATTTTAATTTAATTAAATGAAGCTTATGTAAGTCAATGATAAGAAACAATTTAATACAAATAAGTTTTGTTCGATTTTTTTCATGTTAATACTTAAGTATTTAACTTAATTCTAAGTAACGATTTAAAAGAAATCAATTTAGTTAAAGAATATTAATAAAGTTACAAAATTAACCAAAAGTACAATATAAAAATTTATATGATCATGTATCAAATAGAAAAGAAAACAATATTAATTTTAAAATTACATGCCAAGTGCCCTATGGATTGAAAAAAATTCACGATTTTATTGTATTCAACGTGAGTTCTATGGAGAAATTTCTTTAATTAGGGAAAGCTAAAAATTTCAAAAACAAACAATGGGAATTGATGACTCCCATGGTCCATGCCAAAGTCTTGCTCCTATTTGAACAAATTGATGAGGTTTTTAGTCAAGTGAGCTCCCTTTTCTCTCTATTTTTTTTGTCAACCAGTGGGAACTGATCACACCCACGGTCCATGCCTAAGTCTTGCTTCCATTGGACCAACTTGATGAGGTTTCAGCTCATTTGACTAAATTTCTGCAGGTAGCTTTAGTTTGGGTTTACTAAGAAATTTTATTGGGTTTGATTTAGGCCCAATCACTTATCAATCCTCTAAACCTATTAAAATTAAACCCAATTAAATGGTCTAAATTAATTATGATCTAATCCAACACCTTTTGGACCAACTCAAGGTATACTATTTACCAAAAGTGCAATATAAAAATTTATACAATTACATATAAAATGGAGACACTAGGGTATTAAATTTTTTTTCAAGTTTTTTAGTTTCATTTAGTTTGGTCTTACTAGCCATGGTTGTTTATTTGATCATTATTTTCTTTAAGCTTAACTCAAGATATGATCTAATGATTATCTCATTGTATGCAAATCAAAATTCAAAGTTAGTTTTAAATTTTAAAGGAATTTTTATTGAGATTATTGTTGGTAAAGTATTAGACGCTTTTTTTTTTAAAGTGTATTCATTCTCAAGAATTTTTTAATCAAATTTTTTTTATTAAAGGTGACTGTATAGAAACATATCTTTCAAAAATTAGAATGAATACTTGAATTCTTATGAGATCATATGGATAGTGATCGTTGGAGACTTGGAGTTTGTTAATTGCTCAGTTTCTTTTCTCCCTAGGTTATGTAATTTTGTGGTTCATATTCTTGCAAAATTTTCTTTGTAACTGCTCTTTGTGTTTGGGAGCATCAACGGTCAACCACTTGATTTTGTATTTTCGGCTCTTGTGGCTATTCTGTATTTTCTTCAATGAAATGAAGTATTTTATTTTTAAAAAAGCATAAATTTAAGTAGATAAATAAAATTTTAATTTAAAAAATCTCATCAAATTGTTATAAAATATCCAAAATTAATCATGATTTTAATTAAGATAGAAACATTGGATAATTAATAATATATCAAGTCATATATCATATCATTGTGGGACTCAGTGTAGAAAAAGCTTGTATATGATATTTATTATAAAAAAATTATTTATTAATAATTAATATAAGATAATTACTTTATGACTTCATACTTTTTTTTTTTATGAGTTATGGATTTATACTTGATACCATTAATTTGTGACAATGCTAACAAATAACAAATAATTAGTTTTTCTCTTTCATAAAAATCGGGTCAGTTTGAGTTTCGGGTCATGGATTGTTCGAGTTTCAGGTCTCTAGGGTCAGGTCACCTGGGTTACGGGTCACTCAGATCTTGGGCCAGTTGGGTCTCAAATTTGTTGGGTCTTGAGTCAAAAGAGTCATAGATCGTTCAGTTTCGGGTTGTTCAGCTCCCATGTCATAATATTTTATTGTATTTTCAAGTTCAGGTGAATCAAATTTCGAATGGATCGAGTCAGGCTTTTGAGTTGGGTCAGATTTTGTCACCTCTATTTATATAGTTGGTGGAAATGAGTTAGAAGTTTAGAGTTGGTGGAAATGAGTTAGAAGTTTCTCTTGTTTAATTTCTGTTTACTTGTTTAGTGGACTACAATATAGAGTGAACTTTGAAAATTTTCCAGATCACCACTTATTAGGCACCAATTTTGGGTTAGAGGTGGTTATGAAAATTTTCATAATGTCACTGTTGACCCTTATTTGATTTTAATAATGACAAAACAATGTTATAACTGTACTGATAGTTTTACCTGAGTGTTTTTAACTGCATCAAAGCATCCAACTCAAGACGCATTACAAGCCTAAGGAAGAAGAAATCACACTTGAGAGATACTAGAAAGAAGACCAATGACCTAGATAGGTTCTAAGGTAGTTAAGATATGTAAATCTCTACTTACAAGTATTTAGCTTTTCTTTATGGCTCATTTTTAAAGAAAATGTTTTGACAAAAATAGATTTTATTGAAAAAATCTATGAAACAGAAAAATTATGGTTTAGGGTATTCAATCGACTGAATGAAGGACAAAAAGTTTTCTTCATTCATTCAGTCGACTGAATAAAATACTTGACACCAATTTAAATTTTAAATTGTCATTCAGCCGATTGAACAAAAATCCAATTGACTGAATGCTCGAAAATAACGATAATATTTCAAATATGAAAGGTTCATTCAATGCATTTAATGCACAAAATCACTCCCAAACGGGATTTTTTTTTAAGAGTAACGACTAGTAAATTTTTTTATTTATAAAAACCTATCATAAATGAGAATTAGAACATGCGCAAGAGCATTAAATCTTCATATTCTCATTTGCTGTCATTCAAAGATTTCAAAATCCTTTATAAGCCATTCTTAAAAGCTTTGTACTTCTAAGAGAGATATATTCTTCCTTGTACGAGTATTAAATTCAAGTTTCTCTTGTCTTCCTTTTATAATCAATTCAAATCATTGTAAAGAGAAAGAGTTAGTGTGACTCTTAGAGTATTTAGGCATTAAACACTTCCTTGTAACTTCCTTATGGAAGAGATTATTGTAAGCTTTGGGTAACACCCATGAAATTGCTCGACTATAACTAGTAGATTACTTCAATGAGGTTCCTTAAAGAGAGTGGACGTAGAGTCAGAGTGATTCCGATATTTTTGAACCATTATAAACGGAGTTTACATATTTTGAACCACTATACAATCGACTGAATAAAATACCTGACACCAATTTAAATTTTAAAATGCCATTTAGTCGACTGAAAAAACATTTAGTTGACTGAATATCCGAAAATAACAGTAATATTTCAAATCAAAGGTATGCACCAAACTACTCCCCAAACGGGATTTTTTGAAGAGTAACGGCTAGTAAGTTTTTCTATCTATAAAAACCTATCATAAGTGAGAATTAAAACATAACAAGAGCATTAAATCTTTATCTTCTCGTTTTCTATCATTTAAAGCTTTCAAAATCCTTTATGAGCCATTCTTAAAAGTTTTATACTTCTAAGATATATATATTCTTCCTTATAAGAGTATTAAATTCAAGTCTCTTTTGTCTTCCTTTTACAATAAATTCAAATCATTGTAAAGAGAAAGAGTTGGTGTGACTCTTAGAATGTTTAAGCAGGAAACACTTCATTGTGGAAAAGATTATTGTAAGGTTTGGGCAACACCTGTGAAGTTGGATTACTTCAAGGAGATTCCTTGAATAGAGTAGACGTAGGGTCGGAGTGATTCCAATATTATCGAACCACTATAAACGTAGTTTGCATATTCTCTTCCTTTACTTATTTAAATTAAAGCAATTTATTTGTTGTTTGGTTTAATTGATTAAATTGTTAAAACTTGTTTGTTAATTGCAAAAAGTTTTTAAAACTCAATTCATCCCACTCTTGGGTTTAAACCTTAGTCTACAGTCACAATCTCTTAATACCTCTAAACCAATCTTTTATTAAGCTTTGTTAACATTAAACTATAAATCTCTAACCCAAGCATTTGCTATGTTTAATTAATTCTAATTCACCTTTTCTTCATTCTCAAGTCTGTTTTCCTCGAGGTCAATAGTTTGTGTTCATATCTAAATTTGACAATCCAAAACAAATTTTCTTGTAAAGTATTACTATCTTTTTGGAATGAATAGTGCTATACATACCCAATTTTTGGAGTGTTTGGATACACCTCCTAGTTTATTAGTAATTGATCAAAACTAGATTAATAATAGATCTGATGTTGACTAGTAATTCATAAGTACTCCTTATATCTCACTCGCTACAGTATTTTTTACGGAAAAAAATTCGCAAAAATGACTAGTTTATCTCCGTCAATTACTAGTCTACCTTCTACCAATTGCATGTTGTTCATTTGTGTGGTCCCCCGCGGTAGTATGAAGTCATTGGAGGATACTCTCATTTGCTTTTATTAGGGGTTCTCTTCACTTTGTAAATATTATTTAAATATACTACAAGCTATGTTACATATTCTTCATTTTAGCATCCTAGTCAAGTTAAATGCAGTGTTGTATGATCTTTGAACACTCCAAATCAATTAAAAAAAACTTACAAAAATAGACGAGTCTCTCACTCGAACACATTCTTGTATCTATACTTGTGCCTGAGTTCGGATAACATATATTTAGTGAAACTGCTGAAAAATGTTCTTTATATGGAAGGATAGATGTGTATAAAGCTCACCATCTTGTATGTCGCAGAGAGTGAACAAAACCAAAACTAAATGTTTTCTAGAAAATAAAAGTGGTACGAAATAAAAGTGAAAAAATAAAAAAAAAAAACCTTATAAGTAGGAGATTAGATAAGGACTGATTTGTCAACATAACACAAACTTTGCATAGGCAAAATGATTCGGGAATGTGTGTTGGATGTAGACACATGTTAGATTATAAGTTTTTCATTGATTTGGATTCTCCAAATATCCGTAACCATATTATCAAACATATATATTTTCATGAATTATCAATAATATTTTGGATGTGTGAATACTTCAAGTAAAATTAAGAATCAAAGTAAAATAATTGACTTTGCATAGACAAAATGAATTACATCTTGCATTGGACCAAAAGAAAAAGACTCCACAACTTGGAATGTGCTTTGGGTCATTTTCCAGGCAACTAGAAGACCATTAACTATATATGGTATGAATACCATACATGTCAAAATTAGAGTTAGGGTCAATTCGAACCCAAACATTGGGTTGCCTCCATTGATAGAGTTTGACCAAAGTTTTTGACATTAATCATTAGAGGAGTATTCAATTTCTAGGCCTACACTATTTTATTTTGATTTGTTTTCTATTGCAACTTCCAGTTAAGGCTGATTAATTTGCAAATAGCTAATAGGCTTTTCCTTTTTTATGTCCTTACTACCAAGTTTAAATCATGGTTTATTTATTATATTATTTCTAAAAAGATTTTGCGGGTGTTGATATCTCTTTTTGTGGAAAATGTCACACTCCATTTTCTATCCTCTCAGATGTTGTCATGTCAGCTTCTTAAAAACAACTAAATTGAGAACATTGTCAAGGTTGGCAAAACCCATTTCATGAAGATAAAAATTCCTCCACAGAAAGTGCTCTGATATTTCAATATTATAATTTGTAATACAGTAGCACCAATTATATAAGAGAAGAAATTATAATTTCTAACATCAGTTTCAGTAAATGGATCGAAAAAAAACCAGTTCCAGTAACATACAGCATCCTGTATCATTGCAGGCATGGGACGTAACTCTGCTTCCTTTCAGCTTATTTCACTTATGCTACTATCAATAGTTCTCTACCTTGAAACCAATAAATTTGGCTTCTGCCATGGAGATATTAATGTGCAATGCATGGAAACTGAGAAGCATTGCTTGAGTTCAAAGAAGGCCTTACTGATCCCTTTGGCATGCTTGTATCTTGGGTCGGTGAAGATTGCTGTAGATGGGAAGGAGTGAGCTGCAACAACAGAACCAGGCACGTTACAATGATCAAACTTGGCAATTCAAATCCGAGTAGTTTTGATGGTGATGGATTGGGCGCTGAGATCAGTCCTTCTTTGCTTCACTTGAAAGAGTTGACTCACTTGGACTTGAGTAGAAACAATTTTAGAGGAGTCCAAATTCCAAACTTCACTGGATCACTAGATAAGTTGAGGTATCTCAATCTCTCTGGTGCATCTTTAATTGGAATTGTACCTCCAAATTTAGGAAACATCTCAAGCTTGCTTTATCTTGATCTCAGTAATGAACCGAATGAGAGTGACCTTAGATGGCTTTCCCGTCTTTCTTCTTTGAAATACCTTAATTTGAGAGGTGTGGATCTTAGCAAGGCTGCAGCAATTGGCTTCAAACTGTTAATATGCTACCTTCTCTCGTTGAGTTGCACTAGCCAAACTGTAGACTTTCCAACCTTCCCCTCACTCTTCCACTTGTTAATTTTACATTCCTTTCAGTGCTTGATCTCTCCACCAATGATTTCAACTCCTGCATACCTTATTGGTTCTTCAATGTTGGTAGCCTTCAATGTCTCAATCTCAAGTCCAACTATCTCCAAGGTGAACTTCCCGAAGCATTTGCAAACATAAATTCTCTCCAGAAGCTAGATCTGGCACATAATTCATACATTCAAGGCCAGTTACCAAAAGAGTTTGGAAAGCTATGCAACTTGCAGACATTGGATCTTTCTTTTAACAACATTAGTGGTGAGATAACTGATTTCATCGATGGTATATCTGACTGCATCAACAGCAGCTTGGAGACACTGAATTTGGGATACAATAGAATGACAGGGAATCTGCCTGGTTCCTTAGGATATCTTAATAACTTGAGATATCTTCAACTTTGGCAGAACTCATTCCGAGGTCCAATTCCGCCATCAAATGAATGGGATCCCAGAAAGTCTCGGCCAACTTTCATCACTGGTTGTTTTAGATCTCTCTGAAAACCAATGGGAAGGTGTCTTAACTGAAGCTCATTTTTTGAATCTCTCAAGACTAAAGCAGTTATCATTCACTAAAGTGTCCCCAAATATTTCTTTATCTTTCAACATCAGTTCTGGTTGGATTCCACCTTTCAAGCTCAGATACATCAAAATTACGTCATGCCAATTGGGTCCCAAATTTCCTGCATGGCTTAGGAATCAAAATGAGCTGAACACTTTGGTGCTCAACAATGCCAGGATTTCAGACACCATACCAGACTGGTTTTGGCAGCTGAATCTACAACTAGATGAACTTGATGTTGCTTATAATCAATTAAGAGGCAAAGTACCAAACTCCTTTGGCTTCAACAACCCATCCACAGTTGACTTGAGTTCAAACCGCTTTGAGGGTCCTCTCCCACTTTGGTCAGGTAATGTGACAATGTTGTATTTAAGGGATAATATGTTTTCTGGACCTATTCCTCGAGACCTTGGCAAAGTAATGTCATTGCTGACAGATTTAGACTACTCTTGGAACTCCCTGAACGGCAGAATTCCTTTGTCGATGGGTAAACTAAACGATCTGTTAACTTAGCTATCTCAAATAACAATTTGTTTGGTTAAATTCCTCAGTTCTGGAACAATACACCTTACTTGTCAATACTAGACATGTCAAACAACAGTCTTTCTGGTACAATACCAAGATCACTAGGTTTTCTTAGTTCACTCTTATTCTTGATACTTAGTAACAACAATCTTTCTGGTGAAATCCCTCCCTCCTTGAGAAACTGCACTTACATGGATAGTCTTGATCTTGGTTACAGTAGACTCTCTGGTAATATCCCGGCTTGGATAGGAGAAAGCATGCCAAAATTACTGATTTTACGTTTGAGGTCTAACTTTTTCACTGGAAACATTCCTTCACAAGTATGTAACCTTCCTTCTCGTCACATATTGGATATGTCACAGAACAATCTTTCAGGAAAAATCCCTACATGTATAGGGAACTTGAGTAGCATGAAATCTAAACTTTTAGATACAGATGAAGTGCGATATGAGGGGAGATTGGATATTGTGGCAAAAGGAACAGTACTTGAATATCAGTCGACTCTTTACCTTGTCAAGAGCCTGGATCTGTCAATCAATAATCTCTCGAGGGAGTTGCCAGTGGAGCTCACTAGGCTTGTTGAATTAGGCACCTTGAATCTATCTATGAACCATTTCAAAGGGAGGATACCAATTCAGATTGGAAACTTGCAAAGGTTGGAAACTCTTGATCTGTCAAGAAACAAACTTTCTGGTCCTATTCCTCTAAGCATGGCTTCTCAAACATTTTTGAATCACCTGAACCTGTCAAACAATAACTTGTCTGGAAAAATCCCCACAGCCAACCAGTTCCAAACCCTCACCGACCCATCAATCTATGAGGGCAACCTTGCTCTTTGTGGGTTTCCCTTGCCGGTTAAGTGCCCAGGCACTACTGATGAGACACCTTATCAGTTTCCAGGTAAAGATGAAGAAGACAGAGATGATGAAGACGAAGATGATTTTGACAAGCAATCTTTCTTCATTAGCATGGTATATGGTTTCTTTGTGGGGTTCTGGGGAGTTTTTGGAACTTTAATCATCAAAAAGTCTTGGAGATATGCTTTCTTTAGTTTCCTCAACCAAACCAAGGATACATTTCCCACAGCTGTCTCAGTTAAGATTGCTCATCTGCAGAGATCACAAGAAGCCAACAAATGAGAAAACAAACTGCGAACATATTTCAAGATGAAACAGTCTTTGTTGCATAGTTGAATCATAGTTTATAATCTGTAAGCCTGTTATGATAATAAAAACCTTCAGTGATGCAATAAAACAGTTTCTTAGGGTTAAATTCGTAGTTTTTAACGCTTCATTGTACCAATTTTACCACGTAGATATAGAGTTAGCAGCCTATAACTCACTAGTCAGTAGACAATGGGCTGTGCTTTGCGTATACATCATTGTGATTTTGAAAAAGACCAAAAACCTTTTGAAACTAAGTCTTTTATAGGGTTTGGGCATCTTCTTCTTTTTCTGGCATCTCCAAATTCCTAGAAAAAAAGAATTCATACAAAATTACGAATACTACAGAGACATAGGAGTAAAAAGAAACAATAACATTGGTAGAAAGTAGAAACATTTTGTCAAACAGTTGAAGTGCATACATGAACTACCACTTAAAAAGAATACAAAATTACTAAAAACCATCAGAATTGTTATCAAGAGTGTGCCTTTGATTCGAAATGACTGTTAAGAAATATATGAAACCAGAACCTATAGCAAACAACAAACCAAAAATCAATGCTTTCATCTTAATCTGTACCATACCTGAATACTAACATCAACAGCACACCTTTCAATCCAAAACAAAGCAAATCAATATCAACTTTGTAACTACGAGACATGAGCCGAGTGAACAGTAGAGACAACAATGCATAACAGTGCCATTGAATAAGAGAAGAAACGTGTTAAGAAATTGAAAGCAACATCGTGCAGTTGAAGATAGAGGAGTAAGAGAAGAAAGTAGGTGGTAAAGAGAGGTCGAAGAAGTAAAATTAGTTGGCAGTAGAAGTAATTAATTTGATGATTAACTGGTTAATGCAAGTTACTTTAAATTTAAGGGTGTTTAATAAAGGCAAATTACATATTAGTATTCTGGTTTATATGGAGTACTAACTATATCATTATGATTTTTGCTGATTGGAAAGGTGGTGTTTGTTTTTTTTTTTTTTTTAGTGTTAAGTGCTAAATAGTAAATGAGTTTTTGAATAGTGTTGAATACTGAATGAGTTTTTGAATAGTGCTCAATCAATGATAGACATTATTTGAATGTTGAATAGTTAAAATGTTTAAACTGTTTGATAATTGAATTTATTGAAATCTCTGAATATGTGTATTTTTTATTTTAAACCTTCTTAACAGTTAAGAAATTTGTTGCAAATAAGAGTCAATTATTGATCTGAACAAAATTTACATATTTCATCATAAAAATTATTTTCAATTGTTTTTTTTTAATTTTTTAATGGATTGAGCCATAATCCTAATCTCTTTAAATTACAAATTTAAATATAAAAATAAATTAGATTAACAATCAATACATATTACTAATTTAATTATTAAATAATACATAAATAATACTTTTTAAATATAAAAAGTAATTAATCCAGCATTGAAAAGCAAAATTCACAAATAGTAAAAATACCATGTATTCCCAGTTGCTTTTTTAATAGATTGAGTCATAATCCTAATTTCTTTAAATTATAAATTTAAATATAAAAATAAATTAAATTAACAATCAATATATATTATTAATTTAATTATTAAATAATCCATAAATCATACATTTTAAATATAAAAAATAATTAATCCAGCATTGAAAAGCAAAATTCACAAATAGTAAAAAGACCATTTATTTATCACTGAATCGCAACAAAACTAACAAAAAAAGCCCAATAAATTACCATGAACAAGTCTAAAGAAAATACAAAATAAATAATAAAAAAAATCAGCTTAAAGGCCTAATAAAGTATAAACTGAAACTCCATTAAAAAAAAGTATAATCTGAAACAAGAACACAGAGTGACTGAGAAAATTGGTCGCATTTGTACAAACTTTTCTTCATTGTCTTCAAACCTCGATTAAAATAAGCTAGTTTAATCTAAATTTCTCTTTTGGGTATCAAAATCCCGAGCTTTTAACTTGATTTCAGCAAAATTCTTGCAATACCAACCTTCTTCCTCTCAGCTTCGATCTTGAACTCTGCCAAGTACCTATGATAATCCGCTTCATCTTGACGTAAAGGACCTTGGAATCCCCATCGGATGCGGAGAGGATGAGCCTAGAGTCGAACAGCCTCAAGATCCCATCGTAGATGGAGGAGAGCTCAGACTCGATCTTGGCTATGTAGTCGCCGATCTTTTCTATGAACTCCTCATTCTCTGCCAACTTTGCCATGTAAACGCGCTCCTCGCGAGATGAGACCATCGTTTGATTCAGATTTGTAAGGGAAGGAAACCAAAGGTGTTATATTAGATCTAAGGGAGAAGAGTGGAGAGGAAGGGAAATAAGCGTAGAGATGGCTTGTGAGGCAGTTGGAGTGGTGGTGGCAATGGCGGTCGACGTAGGAGCGAGGGGGGAGAGTACGATGACGTGGTTTGGGCATTTGTGAGGAGAGGGTATTTGTGTGATTTTGATAAAATTGTGAGGTATTTTTATCCAAAAACCATCTGAAGGGAATTAAAACTCTTTTTTGGGTCTGATTCGTAAGGCACATTAAGAAGTATTTAGATGTGAAAAATAAACGAACTTAATATTATCACATTTAAATCAGAGCACAAGTCTTTCATAGGATTTAGGTATCTTTTTTTTTATTTTTTTTTCTCATATTCAAGATTTTATAAAAGAATTTGGACATCTCAAGAGTCTCAATTGCTAGTATGCTTCATTTTATCAAATAAAATCGACCCTCTATTTCATACCAAGAGCAATCTTAGCAATTTTAAGGGTATGCGACTAGCACATGCTATCACGTCATTATTTTTTCAAGATGTAAATGAGTTGGAACAACTTGTACACTAAGTAGTAAAATTTTTGGAATGAAATGTAATTTTTTCTTTTATACTAGTAGAATGAATGTAAATAAAGTTAAACCATAATAATGTATTTATAACCCAATTATTAAAATGGAATGGAATCGGGTTGAGCTCATGGACATATAAAATTGTTAAGATACTTACAAGATAATATATTATCCATTCTCGTAGTGGAGCAACAACAAAACTCCACAGACCACCGAAAGCACAAATGCCTCTGTGCATCCTCTTGGTTTGCCTTTTCTCTTCAGCCATCATCTGCCATGCGTCCCATTTCACAATGCGCAACTTCAACCCTCCCCGTTTCTCTCCAAACCCCAACCTAACCGCCATCTCCACGTTAACGTGTGCCCTTTAGTGCCATAACTTCTAATCGTATGCACCCCTCCCTAGAAAAAATACTACAAATTACTTCCATTTTTAAAAAAAATTATGCTCTTCATCTTTTATAATCTTATCTTAATTTATCTAAAAAATGTTTATATTTTTCATTTAATTTTTACATGCTCTGGTTGTATACATGAGTTCATTCTCCACCATTCGATTATTATTGATGAGGTAGCTGATTTCTTCTAGAGTCTCGGTGTCTTTGATTTCACTTTCGATAATTGTATAGTGGTATCCAATACTTCTCCAATAATTCTTTTATTTATTCCTTTATTTATTGCAAATTCTATTTTTTTGGGACGTTTGATTTTATGCTTCATGTTTTCAGTGGGGATGGAGGTGTTGCACGAAACTTGTTGTTTGTGGCTTGTCAGTGAACCTTCTGATTGGGCTCTACAAGGAGGGGACTAATAATGTTGTGGACATTCCTCACTGTAAAGTTCTACATTATATAGTTAATCAACACTTGATGTAGTATAATTTTCCTTGGCTAATCAAATGGCGACATGTTGCATCCCAGGGTAAGGGCATATACCAAAGAATACAACTAATAGACTGGTTACATGTTGTTGGGGTAAAAGGGAATTTCATCTCTAAACCTTATACAATAGAAACCCTAATTCAACAAGGATACTTATCTCTAAAAAACCTTAATCCTATCACAACACTTATGAGTTACTTTCCTAAACGGATTCTGCTCCAAAACACTATATAAAAAGTGGCTCTTATTATCATATAGGTACGCCACAAATAGCTCTCACAACCTTATTGACTTTTCATTCTCCATACAGATTACTGACTTAGGTATCAGATTTTTTTATTCTTGTGTGAGCAGGTATTTTGTTACACCCGTATAATCACTTAACAGATTTTTGGCATCAATATATTGGCGTTGTCTATGGGAACATAAGAAGAACTCATCTATTAACAATGTCAGTCTAAAGCATGACCAAGAACCCTGCTTATGCAGTTGTTATGATCAACGCTACTGCTGTTGCTGCAATTAAGGCATCGACTTGTCACAATCCGCACCTTAACCTGATCTCCCTGCAATCCTAAAAAACATTGCAAGTAGTGGAGATCCAGTTGAGCATTCTGAAAAGGAAGCAAGAGTAGACTCTGCAATCTCAATAAGGCAACTTTGTTGTTCACTAAAGCTACGTCGATCTAAACACCCCGGTAAGTCAAAAGAAATTTCAAAAACTCACTCAGTTGGTGGCCTATCTGGCTACATAATTTGGGGGCAGTCCATTCCCCAATAGCATCAAATGCAGCAACAAAGCCCTTGATCAATGAGGCACCAGTAGATGTGGATAACGAGTGGGCTGGGCTGGGTGCAGGTAATCTGTTGTAGGCCACGAGTCAAATGGGTGCGAATTAAAAAGAACTAGTGGGCTCGATCAAAATCTTGATCATAAAGGCCTATGCTAGCACCACCAATCCAATGGACCACCTTCAGCTCTATAAGACAATGATGCTCCTACATTACCATCTTAACGCAGTGTTGTGGTGAGCATTCCCTTTAACTCTGGAGAAATTTTTTAGGACCTAGTACACCCACGTGAGGCCTGGAAGTATCAGTTCCGTTAAAGAATTAAGAAACACATTTGCTATGCATTTACTCAGGAGAAAATGACAAAGGAATATGTTGTGCGTTTATCTACCTAAATAAATAAGCAAATAATCGGACTCGTTTTACTTGCAAGTGCACAAGGTCAACTTAGTAGTATAGTGTGCGAAAGCAAGATCATCTCCACAGGGATTGGTGAATTTCGTTTTAGAATTATATTCGTAATGTAAAAAGATAGAAATAATAAAAGTGTTAAGAAATAATAAAGATAAAATACTAAGGATAAAGGCGTAGGGACTTGATATCCACCACTAATTATGCTACCACAATATAACAGTATGCCAATGCTTTATTCATGCCATGCATACCTACTGGTTGCCAACCTAAAGGCATGGTATCTACTCCTTAAGCTATTGATTTCCCTAAGCAACGAGTTAGACATGGTATCTACTCTAACTCTTTTCTTCCTTAAGGGATTCAGCATGGTATCTGCTTGAGTTGTTCCTTAAGAAAACATAAGTACTGTGGAAATCGACAACCACATGAGACCTAGGGCATGGTATCTACTCCCGGTTTCCCATGTTGATTAACCCAGGTATCCGGATAAGATATCCCTTATTACTAATGTTAGACCCAGGACTCGGTCATCCAAATTGATCTAACTAACAAGTCCATACCACATGCACATATTGATCAGACATATACATATGAGGAATTTAAATAAAAGCAGGTGTTAATCAAGTTTAAGCAACACAACATAAATATCGCAAGGCACCAATACTAAATTTATTGAGTAAACATAATTAGGGCTTCAACCAAGCCCTACTAAGAATTTAATTACACATAATAAAATAAAAAGGAAAGAAGAAACCCGAGAGAAGAGTCGTCAATTCCGCTCCACGGTCTCCTTCTCCAAGCTAAAGCAAAAGATAAAAGAATGGATCTAAGAAGTGATCCCCCCCAAGAGGTGATGCCTTTTGTGTGTGATTTACAAGTGTATTTATAGGTCTTTGAGAAGTCCTAAGAAGCTAATGAGTTCCTAAACTTTCCTAAAACACAAAACTTCTTTATTTCCAAAATAAGATTATTTCCAAAACAGGGTTCTGCAGTTTACTGTTCACGCCCGTACATGTGCGCTCGATCGCATATGTGGTGCGCTCGATTGCAATTCTGCGTTCGATCGCACAGAGGAGTGCGCTCGATCGTAATCTAGCCAGCAGCTGCTCCAGGACTTCCAGATTTCTTCCTTTAAGTGCCAAAAATGCTTCTTTTTCTCCAAGACCTTATAAAAACGTGTAAAACACAAAAGTGAAGTAAAATAGACTAAAACATATAGATAAAGAACTTAACAAATGTAAATTAAGGGGCTTAAATATGAATATTTAAGCTCCTATCACACCCCCAAACTTACATATTGCTAGTCCCTTAGCAATACAAAACCAAAAACTAAATGAAAAACAAAGACGCAAAGATAAATCCAATGCTCATGGTGTCCAACAAAAGTTTAGGTTTCACACAAAACTATGATGCGCATTCATGAGCAAGCTTAACAAGTATAAACACATCTTTGCAATGAATACGAGTTTTGAACGCAAATTACTTTCATGAGGCATGTTAAGACATCACAAGTTTGAATGAGTATGTGGTGGACTAGCACATAAAAGATTGGGTTTCCAAATAATTCTAATGTGTAGTGTTTCGATAACTCAAGATTCACCAAATTTCCTATTAGAATCAACAAAGATGGCATAGATTTTCTACTTTTTCTTTTATTTGTGAGATTTTTGCCAAGTTAGTTCCCTTAAGCTTTCTATTTGACTCGTGTAACAAGCGTTTAGCCAATGACTCCTAAACCAGATGGTTTTAGGGCATTAGGTGTAGAAACACCCCTAAGGGCTTACTAACTCGAGTCAAAAAGGCTACGAAACTAACTGGTCTTAATGCTACCGATCAGAATATTCCACCTTTTGACGTGACACTCACTGCTTACTGAGGCAAGAGGGCCAGTTACTCAATGGAAAGTTCTTTTAATGATCTTTAAGAGCATTTTTTTTTTCTTTTAGAGCAATAACAAACTTTTTCTATTTTCTTATGCCACCATGTTAATCTAATAGGTCATCTGGTTCACAGTCAAGTAAAAGAAACATACAAATCAAAATTACATGTCATACCCCACACAACTACGTGCTAATGTGCTCATGTTTAGTTTAAGTCGAACTTGTGAATCCTTAAATGCTTAAAAGAAAGTGATTATGGTTCAAAACTTAATTATTGGCCTATATGTTCAAGGTGTTAAGCTCACTTATGAAGTCAAATCATATTGTTTGTTTAGAACACCCAAAAATTTTGGAACGGAATGAACATGTATTTATCTATGAAAAACAACAAAACAAAAAAAAACTGGGACAAGGTGTGTGTGAATGTGTCTCCCATACCCCCAAACTTAAATTATACATTGTCCCCAATGTGTGAATAACAAGGAAAGAGCTGACCTGGGAGATGGAGAACTAGCTAGGTCGGCATGGCTCATAGCGTACCCCCAAACTTGAATGGATGCATACATTGTCCCTAAAAAAGAAAAACTAACGTAAAACGGGAAAACAAGAAATAATAAAAATAAATAAATAACAATAAATATGTAAAATAATAAAAATAAAAGGATAAGCTGTGGGGTGCCTCCCATGAGCGCTAAGTTTAACGTCTTCAGCCGGAACAAACTTTATTTTTCCCCAAAACTAAGAGTGGCAGTAGCTAGCATAGGAAGTGTCTTATTCTCTCCCATATAAGCATAAGATAAGTGCTCGGGCAACTACTTGAATTCCAAGTTAGGTGCCTGTACAATAAAAGAGGGAAGAATAGTATTAGTAGGCCCAAGAATTTCAAATGGATCAGTGTACTTACTTGGAGGCTTTGGAAAGGCCTCTAGAAGGTGCATAGTTTCAATGATGTCATCAGTAACATCCTTGCATTTGGGCTCAATATCTAATCTTGGGATACTATAGGTAAGAGTAGTTTCTACTGGATCAACGTGATGGACCTGAAAAGCTTCCTCAATAACACTTTGCATCATGCATATATTAAAACATTTTATATTATCTGGGGGTAATTTTAATGCATTATATCTTTTGATTTTAAACGTCTCACTATTTACCTTCTCCATCTCACTTACCTTGGATGTGGATGCTTGTGTAGGCTCATCAGTTTCAATGATCTTACCATTTGTTAGAGTTGTCACGACATTTAGTTGCTGATGTCCTCTTGGAGTAGGTAGTGGTTGGACTGGAAGTTCACCCAACTTTCTTTCACTTAGCTCCTTAGCCAATTGCCCCATTTGTTCCTCGAGTCTTTGAATGGCTTGCTCATGTTTTGTAGTGGTTTGTCGTTGCTCAATCATGAATTGTTCTTGTAAAGTCATCAGATGCCTCATAAGATTCTCTAGGTCACTATTTTCTGATTCCGGCACTGGTTGGGCTGCTGGTTGGAAGTATCGTTGCTGTCCTTGAACATTTTGAGTGGTGCTCCATGAGAGGTTGGGGTGGTTTCGCCATTCTGGATTGTAGGTAGTTGCATATGGATTGTAGTTGTTTGGTCCCACATAGTTTGCTTGCTCTTGATCTGCAGATGAATATAAATGGCAAGTTTCAGTAGTGTGATCAAAATGACTACAAATAGCACATACCTGGAGTGGTGTAGCTTGTGGCCTAGGTGAGGCAATCTGAGCAATCATGACTTCTACAAGCATATCTAGCTTCCTCTCTATAGTATCTAGACAAGTATATCTAGCTTCCGCCATTGGTGCTTCTCCCTTGATTGAATCAATTGAACCGCTTCAGTGCAACAGTTTCAGTACTGCTGCTCGGGTACTCTCTGGACCTTTTGCGCTCGAGCGCACCCTGAACTGCGCTCGATCGCAATGAGGACAGGAACTCCTCCTCTACACACCTAAACAAAAACAGAAAAAAGGAATAAATATGATTTTTGATAAAAATAAAAAATAAAACAGAACAGAATCAAATAGAATAAAATAATAATAATAATAATAATAATAATAATAATAAAACTAACAAAAATAATTCCAAAAAGAAATTTAGCATAATCCCCGGCAACGGCGCCAAAAACTTGTGTGTTTATCTACCTAAATAAATAAGCAAATAATCGGACTCGTTTTACTTGCAAGTGCACAAGGTCAACTTAGTAGTATAGTGTGCGAAAGCAAGATCATCTCCACAGGGATTGGTGAATTTCGTTTTAGAATTATATTCGTAATGTAAAAAGATAGAAATAATAAAAGCGTTGAGAAATAATAAAGATAAAATACTAAGGATAAAGGCGTAGGGACTTGATATCCACCACTAATTATGCTACCACAATATAACAGTATGCCAATGCTTTATTCATGCCATGTATACCTACTGGTTGCCAACCTAAGGGCATGGTATCTACTCCTTAAGCTATTGATTTGCCTAAGCAACGAGTTAGACATGGTATCTACTCTAACTCTTTTCTTCCTTAAGGGATTCAACATGGTATCTGCTTGAGTTGTTCCTTAAGAAAACATAAGTACTGTGGAAATCGACAACCACATGAGACCTAGGGCATGGTATCTACTCCCGGTTTCCCATGTTGATTAACCCGGGTATCCGGATAAGATATCCCTTGTTACTAATGTTAGACCCAGGACTCGGTCATCCAAATTGATCTAACTAACAAGTCCATACCACATGCACATATTGATCAGACATATACATATGAGGAATTTAAATAAAAGCAGGTATTAATCAAGTTTAAGCAACACAACATAAATATCGCAAGGCACCAATACTAAATTTATTGAGTAAACATAATTAGGGCTTCAACCAAGCCCTACTAAGAATTTAATTACACATAATAAAATAAAAAGGAAAGAAGAAACCCGAGAGAAGAGTCGTCAATTCCGCTCCACGGTCTCCTTCTCCAAGCTAAAGCAAAAGATAAAAGAATGGATCTAAGAAGTGATCCCCCCAAGAGGTGATGCCTTTTGTGTGTGATTTACAAGTGTATTTATAGGTCTTTGAGAAGTCCTAAGAAGCTCATGAGTTCCTAAACTTTCCTAAAACACAAAACTTCTTTATTTCCAAAACAGGGTTCTGCAGTTTACTGTTCACGCCCGTACATGTGCGCTCGATCGCATATGTGGTGCGCTCGATTGCAATTCTGCGTTCGATCGCACAGAAGAGTGCACTCGATCGCAATCTAGCCAGCAGCTGCTCCAGGACTTCCATATTTCTTCCTTTAAGTGCTAAAAATGCTTCTTTTTCTCCAAGACCTTATAAAAACGTGTAAAACACAAAAGTGAAGTAAAATAGACTAAAACATATAGATAAAGAACTTAACAAATGTAAATTATGGGGCTTAAATATGAATATTTAAGCTCCTATCAGAATACTTCAGAGAGCCTCTTTAAAATACAATAGTAGAGAGGTGTGAAACTTTGATATTATATCTCTCATTTAATGCGGTGGCATATGAGGTGCCTAGCCTTGACCCAAAAATCCAAATGGTGGCCTTCATGAATGGGCTCAGATTAAGTTTATTGAATTTAAAGCTTTTTCAGTGCTCAGCCAAAGACATGAACGAAATGCTTTCGCTAGCCAAAGAATAAATAACTGCTGAAAAGGATGAAGCATTCCGAAAGGAACGCAAAAAAAATGAAGAGAAACATAGAAAAGAACCTGATGACCGAAAAACGACTCCTGAAAAAAAATCTCACAGAGAAAAAACTGGAAAACCTCTTCATAGGTTCGAGATCTATACACCTCTTAATGCCCCTAAAGCAAACATATTTATGAGCATCCAAGACCGAGATTTAGTACGCTGGCTCGCAAGGTTAGGAAGACTAATGAGAATAAGAGCAAAATCCTGATGGTGCCAATTTCACCGCGATCATGGCCACGATACCAAGGAATGCCACACACTCAAAGAACAAATAAAGTCTCTCATTCAGAGAGGTATTTGAAAGAATACACTACAACCACCATATACTGGAGGAGCGACAGATACTTATCAAGATGAAGCCATAGGTGAGCTCCTATGCAAAGCTCCAGGCACAACCTTAAGCAAAGCCCCAGACGAAGCCCAAGTAGAGAAATCTTTAATGAAAGGGACCTATGAAAAGATAGAGAGGATAGGCCCACAACTGTCGCCACCCTAAAAACCATCTTCGGAGGACCAACCCCTGATGGGCCATCACTATAAGAAAAGAAGGCCTATAACAGATCAGTAGCGTCTATCACTGGGCCAAACGAAAGTGCAAGGACAAAACAGACAATATCTTTCATTAATGATGACCTAGAGGAATTGCAGTCTGCTCATCGTATATTATCACATAAAAAGGACCCCTAATTGTACAATGATTTCATGTAGCAGGTAGGACAAATAGTTTGGTGAGTTGAGGTTCAGACAAAATCATTATCTGTAAGCCACGTACGTGTCCACATCCTCGGACTAATGAGAAAATAAAATAAAAAATTATTTGTAAATATTCATGTATTTTATATTGAATATAATGTTTAAGTCAAGATCAAAATGATGTATCTCCCCTGTTGAGGGTTGAGGATTGATGTAAAAAAATTTATTAGTATTATTTTTATTGTTAAATATATGTGTCGTACTGAGATTTTCAAAATGTGACAACACTGTCTCAGGGGTGGCCAACCTGGGATGGGTTATTACAATTTTGGTATCAAAGCATTAGGTTTATGATTCTGTAGACTGCATAAAAAGTAAGAAAGTGGAAGGTTAAAATAAATTATATTTTAATAGTCTGAGGATGACATGTGGACGCACTAGAGCTAGAGTTAGAGTTGTTGATTTAAGAGGGTGTGGTAGGCACCCAATATTTTTGACAAGTCGAGGTTGAGTCTGAATCTGTGGTTCCTAGAAGGAAACGTGTTGATAGTATAATTGATATTATTAAAGGTGTGAGAGAATCTGAAGTTGAAAGAGATAAGCTAAGATAAGCCCTTACAAATGTTCTTGAGAAAATGAATGTAACAGATGATAGATTTGATAGCCTATAGCATAGACTTGATGAACATGCTAGGGTAGTGCCTGAGGTTGTTGTAAATCCAGTAATGGTAAATATTCAAAAGGAGGAAAAGTGGGTTTATGCACGAGATGCAGAAAGATTGTTTTGCTAGATATATTAAGTTGAATGTCTTGTTGTTTAAAGGATCTATGAATCATTTTAAGCCTGAATTATGGGTGAAACACGTAGATAGATTTTTTTATTTATTTTACCAATGACTGACAGGCAGAGGGTCATCTTTGCTTCGTTCAAGTTATAGAAAGAGACCCTAGAATGGTGAGAGGATATTCTTCACAAGGTAAGTACAGATATTGATAGACCCTTAACCTAGAATAAATTTAAGGAGGTTTTCCTTGATAAATACTTTCCTTAGACCTTTAGAGCCTAACAAGATAGAGATTTTATTTATTTGGGGTAAATGTGTTGATTGTGGCTCAGTATGGTAACAGATTTGTGGTCTTATCAATGGTTGTACTAGAAATGGTAGACCCAGAGCAGAAGAAGTGTAAGAGGTTCATAGATGAACTATGTTTTAAGATTTGATCAAAACTATCTTACATGAGGCATATTAATTATGTCAGATTAGTGGATATAACACTTTAGATTGAGAAAGATGTGATGGAAATTAGAGGTAAGAGGAATCAGCGAAAGAGTTCTAGATTTGAGAAACCCAGAGATGGTACCAGTATGAGTGTGCAGGGTAGGAGACCACCCAGATGAGGCATTCCTTGTCACAGAGAACTTTAGTACAGAGTCAGAGATAAGCAGAATCTATTACTTCTGTAGCTCAGAGTAATATCGGTGGAACCCCTAGATTTGAGAGATAGGTTATGAGAACTGGAAGTGATGGTAAATGTGGGAGTGTAATACTTAGAGGATGTGATAACGTGATAAAAATACTAGAACGTGTTATAGATGTAATCCGATAAGATATTTATCACAGAGTTTTCAAAAATTTTGAAGTGCTTTATATGTAGAGAAGGTGGACATATCAATGTTGGTTGATCTTGGTGCAACCCATTCTTTTGCATCCAATATTTATATGAAGTCTATTGAAGTATGTATTAGTCATTCAATGCATAATATTTTATTGAAGTTCCCACTAGAGATAAAGTGATAATCATAAATGTTTACAAGTGTGGTGTGATTCGTATCAGTGATAGAGAATTTGAAGCTGATTTATTATCTTTGAATATGATATAATTTCATTTAATTTTGAGAATGAATTGGATGTCAACGTATTATACTTGGGTCGATTGTTCCAGAAAGAAGGTAGTATTCAAGATATGGACATGAAGAGTTTAACTTTCAGGGAGAACATAAAATACTCTCGAACTATCTTATTTTACTTTGACTACTAGTAGATGGTTGAAGAAAGGATGTGAGGAGTATTTGGCATATGTAATGGATTCTAGAAGGGAAAATAGAAAGTTAAAAGAAATCTTGGTAGTGAAAGATTTTCATGATGTGTTTCGTGATGAGTTGTCTTGGTTGCCTCCCAGTAGGAAGATTTAATTCTCTATTGATGTGATACTAGGTTCATTACATATATCTAATAGCACCCTACAGAGTGACACCCACTGAGTTAAGAGAGTTGAAAGTTTAAGAATTTTTAGATAAACAATTTATCGGACCTAATGTATTTGGGAAGCCCTTGTGTTGTTCGTGAAGGAGGAAGATGGAACGATGAGATTGTGTATAAAATAAAAATAGTTGAATAAGAACAAATATCTTTTACCTAGGATAAATGAATTGTTTGAGTAGCTGCAAGGAGTGATAGTGTTTTCTAGGAAAAACTCGAGATCAGGTTATCACCAGTTAAGGATAAAGGAGAGAGACGTGACAAGACTGCTTTTAGGACACGTTATGGTCATAAGTTTCTTGTGATGTCTTTTGGATCGACTAATGTTCCAGAAACATTCATGGACTTGATGAATAAAATTTATGAACCATTTCTTGATAATCTTATGGTTATGTTCATCGATAACATCTTGGTGTATTCTAAGACTAAGAAAGAGCATGCAAAACATTTAGAAATTGTGTTAGAGATTTTGAGGAGAGAGAGATTATATGCTATAATTTCCTAAATGTGAATTTTGACTAAAAGAAATGACCTTCTTGGAACATATAATATTGAGAAATGGCATAACAGTTGATCCACAAAAGGTAGAGACAATGTTAAGTTGGGAAAGACCAACTAATGTGACTGAGATTAGAATCTTCTTGGGGTTAGCTGGTTATTAAAGAAAATTCTTTTAGAAATTTTTTTATTATTGAATACTGTTGAATAGACTGACCAAGAAAGATGTGAGATTTGTATAGTGAGGGAAGTGTGAGAAAATTTTTCAATTACTAAAGGAAAAATTGACTACAGCTCCAGTATTGGTGTTTCCTTCTGGTGATGAAGGATTTATGATGTGTAGTGACGCGTCACATCAAATATTGGGATTCGTGTAACATAGGAAAGCTGTAGCCCATACTTTTAGGCAATTGAAGATTCATGATAGAAATTACCCTACTCATGACTTAGAGTTGGCTGCCATAGTGTTTACTTTAAAGATTGGAGACATCATATGTATGGAACCACTTGTGAGATATTCACTGATCATAAGAGTTTGACATACTTACCTATCTAGATAGAGTTGAATTTGAGGCAAAGATGGTGGATGGAGTTGATTAGTAACTATGATTGTACAATTCCCTATCATCTAGAAAAAAAGTGAAGGTGGTAGCTGATGCATTGAGTAGAAAGTCTATAAGAAGGTTAACTGCTATTGGGAGTCCTGATATGAAATTGATGATAGATTTAAAAAGAGATAAGAATGAAGTTGAATATCAGTGATAGAGGATCATAGTTAACGAATATGATTGTACAGTCATCCATAGTAAAATGCTTTAGAGATGCAAGTTAGAGATGAAGAGATAGAAAAGACTAAGCATTAAGTGCTTACTAGAAAGCAATTTGAGTTCAAAAGTTTGAAATGAGGGCATTTTGGTATTGGAACATGTTATTAGAGTACTATAAGATATGTTAAGGGCAAATGTGATGAGTTTCTCAGTAAGTTGGGATGCTTACATGCCATCGATTGAAATTGCTTATAATAATCAGTATCAAACTACTATTGGGATGGCACCGATTGAGACATTGTATGGTAGGAGGTGTAAAATTCCTATATGTTGGGAAAAAAATGGGAGAGAGAAATATATCCGGTCTATCAATTATTGAGTTGACAACTGAGAGGATCAAATTGGTTAGAAAGAATCGTAAAGCAGCACAGAGTAGACCGAATAGCTATGTTGATACTAAAAGAAGACCTCTTGAGTTTTAAGTAGATGATTGGGTGTAATTTAAAATATCTCCATGAAAAGGTGTGTTGAGGATAAAAAAGAAAGAAAAGTTGAGTCTGAGTTAAGTGGGACCCTATGAGGTTATTAAGAAAGTTGGGCTAGTTGTGAATAGCTTGGATTTGCCTCTAGAGTTGAAGCAGTGACATAATGTATTCCATGTTTCACTTTAGTGAGAGCACTTACTTGATAAATCTCATAATATTTTAAGCTAAGCTATAGAAATTTAGAAAGATTGGGCTTATATACAAGTCCCAGTGAGAATTTTAAACAGAAAAGAACAAGTCTTGTATAATAAAGTAATTTCATTAGTTAAAGTTCTATGGTGGAATAAGGATGTTGAAGACATTACATGAAAGTGTGAGGTAACTATGAAGAAATATTATTCACAATTGCTTTCTTGATTAGGTAAAGAAATTTCGAGGACGAAATTTTTATAAAGTGGGTAGAATTGTAACATCCGTGTTCTTAAGGTATGGGTAAAGAAATAATTTAATAAATACGACATCAAATTAAAATAATATATATACAAGAAGGATTTAGTATTGAATAAAATAGTTTTTTTGAAAAAAAAATTGGATGCGTCCATGAAAGAAGGAAAAAGAAAAAAAGAAAAGAAAAGAAAAACGTGGCAGCAAGTGTTGCTACCTGCTGGCAACACCTGCTGCCAAATGAAATTTGAGAGTGTGCATGTAAGACACCTCTCAAATTCGTGGCACCCCATGGGGAGGTGCTGAGGTTTTGTAAAACTTTATTTTATATATATATATATAATTTTACTTTAATTTAATTTTTCTTAGCAAATCTTTGGTTTTCTCATTTCCTTAATTCAAACTACTCTATTTCTCTAAACACTTAGGGACCAAAAGAAAGGTTGAAATAGCAAAATTTTGAAGGGGTTTACGGGAGAATTTTATAGAGAATCACAGAAAGCACTAAGAAAAACAGTAGGTAATAACGTGAAGCTTATTTGAAATTTAGCATACACGAAATTTCTCGGAATTTAAAGTGGGAATTTTCAAAGGGTGCAAATTATGGAAGAATTGAAGAAATAATTAGAATTTTTAATATAAATATTATATCAGGTGTTGACGGTCAGCAATTGAGGAAAATTTCTGAGAGGTGCAAGAAAAGCAAGAAGGTGATCCACGGGTAGTTCTAAGTGCTACGTGGTGAGTTAGATTTACTTTAAGTAATATAGATAAAAATGAAATATCTAGTGATAATATTAAAATAAATTATTAGCTTATGCTTTGGTGGTAGATGAAAAATTTATTGATAGGTATCATAGGAATATTGGACATGTAGAAAATTATTATGTGAGAAATAATATTTTTGGAATAATAAGTTGATTTAATAATAAAATTGATAAGTGAAATTCTTGATGAGCTATGGTTGATGTTTTGATATGAATTTTGAGGAGATGAAATTTAGTGGATCTTAATAAGTTATGATGGATGATTTGATGTGATTTATGAGGAGAGAAATTTGGTAGAATTTCTTTCAATAATAATTTGAGAATAATCAGGATAGCCAATTTAAATATTTGAATTCGTGTTTGTTTTTATGTTATTGTTCATATGCATATTTCATATCATTATTCATATACATATGCTAAAGTGTTGTTTGTTGTTGCACATTTATTTATAGATGAATGAGTCTCACAGAGAGACAGTTATGGTGAGAAAGAAACATAGAAATATGATATGATAAGAACCACCTAAATGGTAGACTTTATGCTATGAAACTCATTACGAGGTAATTATAAGATAATTGATGGTCTTAAGGTGAACAAATATATAAGGAGAATAGATTGATAGAGAATGAGACTTATGATATGTGTAGTGATAGTAGAATGCTATTATCAAGTTATGTGAGATATAATTGATTAAATACTGAAAGACTATTTATACAAATTGAGTACTTCTAGTAAATTTAATTCACTAAGCTTGTGAAGCTCACCCCTCATTGTACAATAATTTCAGGTAGCAGGCAGGACAAATAGTTTAGTGAGTTGAGGTTTAGACGAAATCATTATCTGTAAGCCAAGTACATGTCCACATCCTCAGACTAATGAGAAAATAAAATAAAATTTTATTTGTAAATATTCATGCATTTTACGTTGAATATAATGTTTAAGTCAAGATCAGAATGATGTACCTCCCCTGTTGAAGGTTGAGGATTGATGTAAAAATTTCTATTGGTATTATTTTTGTTGCATATATGTGTTATTCTGGGATTTTCAAAATGTGACAACATCGTCTCGGGGGTTGCCAACTCGGGATGGGTCGTTACACTAGCTTAAGCCAATCACCTCCATACTCTAAAGGTTCTCAATAGAGCTGACATTTCCAGAGGGCGATGTTGTCTTACTAGTCACTGCAGGAATAACTCCTTAGCAGACCATTTTCATGAACATGTTCCTAATCGTCAAGGGCCCATCCTTATACAACCCCATCCTAAATTGGCTAAGCCAGAATGCCATAAAAGCCGTAGTCTCCATCTACTAACTACCACATGAAGATGAAATTCCCCATCGAGAGTGGAGTTGGGGAAGTATGCGGAAGTTAAGTGTTGGGGAATTCCGTGGAAGTTAGACGACATCCTATTCATGCTACCTCAACTCTTTCAGGGTGCACAAGAAAGTCGAGGCCTTACCTTTGGAGATTAGAAATCCCAACTCCGCTTCGACCTATAGTTCGTTGGTACCTAAAAACTAAGATTCTAAGAACCTTAGGGGACTTCATGTAACGGCCCATCCTGGGTTGGCCAACACCTAGATGGTGCTGTCATGTTTTGTCATCCCAGCATGACACATACATGTAATAATTTTAAAAAAAAACACACATCAATTGAAATAACTATTACATCTAAATCCTCAACTTCTTTTAGAGGAGAGACATCCTTTTACTCCTATTAGAAACAAATATATACAGTAATATAAAAAGCATGAAAATTACAACTTCTCAAAAATTTTCTTTCATTTTTCTTTTATTAGTTTGAGGATGCTAACCATGGGACTTACATAAGGTCACTCACTCTGGTTATCAGCTCTAAACTCTATCTATCCTACCTGAAATATTTCAATAATGAGGAGTGAGCTTCATAAGCTCAGTGAATTAAATTTACTAGAGGTACTCGATTGTATACTTCTAGGTACAACTTATTGTTTAAAATTTACGATTCTATAACCAATTATTTACAATCATGCCACTAGTTATTTATGATTTTGCAGTTGGTCTTTTCGCATTTAAAATTTACAGTTTTCCATTGCTTAATTACAATTTTGCCATTCCTCTTTAAAAATCAAATTTTCATCCTTTCTTTCTTCAATTTTTTTTTATAAAAAAAATGATAAAAAATGATAATTTCTTCTACCAAATTTTCTAATTGTTTTTCTTAACCTTGTTCCACATTTTTCTTAAATTTTTTTTTCATTTCAACTTTAATTTTCATCATTTTTAGTACTTTCTTCTTCAAAAAAATTTCTAACTCTTTCAATAAAATTCTCATCGCCATGTTTCAAAATTATTTCAAATATGTTAGTCAATCTTTCATGTATGCATAATTTAATTCAATATAAAATTGAATTACCTTTTTACCCTTGTTTTAAGGGTACATTTATTACAATTCTACCTTCCTTTACTTAACTTGTGAAACAATTAGGGATGATCTTTCATCATTCTTGCCTCACACTCCCAAGTAATCTCTTCAACATATTTATTTTGCCATAAAACTTGAACTAAAGGAATACCTTTATTATTCAAGATTTGTTCCTTTCTGTTTAATATTTTGACTCGTACATGCATAAAGGTCGTCTTCTATTATTAGCATAGCTTTTTGTCTACTTTGTGCTGCTGTCAAATTTTCTCTAACTAATTTGATCATCTCAATAGTCAAATCTATCATCTCTAGACCAAATATCGTTCTTTCTCCAACCTCTTCCCAACATACTGGAGTTATGCACCTCCTACCATATAAAACCTCAAATAGTGTCATCCCAATACTAGCTTGATACTGATTATTGTATGCAAATTCAATCAAAGGTAAATAAGCATCTCAGTTCACTAAGAAACTCAATACACTTGACTTCAACATTTCTTTTAACATTCTGATAATCCAATTTGAGGATGAAAAGTTGTACTAAACTTCAATTGTGTACCCATAGCCTTTTGAAAACCCCTCCAAAATCTAGAATCTCTATATGATATTATACTCAAAGGTACCCCATGCAAGCTTACCATCTCTGTTGCATACAGCTAGTCAATTTTTCAGGACTCCAAGTAATCTTATTTGGAAGGAAATGGGACGACTTAGAAATTCTATCTACAATCACCCACACAACATCATGACCTCTATGGGTACGGGGAAATCCTGAAACAAAATTCATTCTAACATTCTCTCATGGCCACTGAGGCACTGGAAGAGGTTGTTGTAAACTTGCTGGACGTCTATTATTAGATTTCACTTGTTGACAAATCAAGCATCTAGAAATGTACTCAACTACATCCCTTTTCATTCCTGACCATGAATAATTCTATTTTAACCCCTTATACATCTTATTATTTCTTGAGTGCATCAAATACACTGAATCGTACACTTCTCTCAATATCTATCTCCTCAGCTCAACATCATTGGGAGCAAAAATTCTATGCCCTAATACCACCATGCCATCCCCACTGATTCTAAACCCAGCCTACTTCCCACTCAACACCTATTATCTAATCTTTTCTATATGTTCATGTCTACTTTGTATCTCTAATAAACGCTCTACTATAAAAGATTGTACCACCATATTTACCATCAGTACTCCTCTATCACTAACATTCAATTACATTCTCATTTCTCTCGGTTCCACCATCAAATTTACATTATGACTCCCAATAGCAGCTAACATCAATATAAATTTTCTATTCAATACATTAGCTACTACATTTTCCTTCTCTGGATGATAATGAATCATATAGTCATAATCATTAATTAACCCCATCCATCTCATTTGTATCAAATTCAACTTCTTCTGGGTAGATAAATATGTTAGACTCTTATGATTAGTGAAAATCTCATAAGTGGCTCCATACAAATAATGTCTCCAAATCTTCAAAGCAAACACTATGGTAGCTAATTCTAAATCATAAATAGGACAATTCCTTTCAAGGTTTTTTCAACTGTCTAGAAGTATAGGCTACTACCTTCCCAAGTTGTATCAACACATATCCTAACCCTTGATGTGATACATCATTATACACCAAAAATCCTTCATCACCAAAAAGAAGCACTAATACTTGAGTAGTAGTTAATTTTTCTTTCAATAATTGAAAACTCTTCTCACACTTTTAAGACCAAACAAACTTCACTTATTTTCTGGTTAATCTAGTCAGTGGCATTACAATTATAGAAAAGCTCTGAATGAATCTTCTATAATAACCAGACAATGCTAAGAAGCTTCTAATTTTTATCACATTAGTCGGTCTCTCTTAACTCAGCACTGCATCTACCTTATATGAATCAATTGTTATACCATCTCCAAACACTACATGCCCCAACAATGAATCTTCATTCAGTCAAAATTCACATTTAAAAAACTTAGCATATAATCTATCTCTCTTCAAAATCTCCAACACTATCTCTAAATGTTTCACATGCTCTTCCTTATTTTTAGAGCACACCAAAATGTCATTAATGAATACTACCACAAATTTATTAAGAAATGGTTTGAACACTCTATTTATCAAATCAATGAATAGTACTGGAGCATTAGGTAACCTAAATGGCATCACCAAAAACTCATGGTGGTCATAACGTTTCCTAAAAGCAATCTTTGGCACGTCCCTCCTCCTTTATCCTCAATTGGTGATAACATGACCTCAAGTCTATCTTAGAAAATACCTTAGTCCCTTACAACTATTCAAACAAAGCATCTATCATGGGCAAAGGATACTTGTTCTTGATGGTGATCTTATTTAGCTATTTATAATCTATACAAAACCTCATAGTTTCATCTTTCTACTTCACAAACAACAAAGGAGCTTTCCATGGAGACACACTCGGTTAGATAAATTGTTTGTCTAACAATTATTGAAGCTGAACTTTTAACTCCCTCAACTTAGCTGTTGCCATTTTATAAGGTGCTATAGAAATGGTTGCTGAACCCAGAATCACATCTATAGAAATCTCAATCTCCCTGCTGGGAGACAATCCAAATAACTTATCAGGAAAATCTTTTACTACTAAGATTTCTTCCAACTTCCTACCATTTCTTTTAAATCCACCACATATGCCAAGTACCCATCACAACCTTTCTTCAACCATCTACTAGCAGTCGGGGCAGAAATAAGACAATTTGAAAGTATCTTACATTTTCCCTGAAAGCTAAACTCCTCTTGTCCAGGTATCCTGAACACTATATTATTCTTAAAACAATCAACCCATATGTGATACGTCGACAACCAATTTATCCCCAAAATCAAATCAAAATCAACCATATTCAAAGGCAACAAGTCAACTTCAAACTCTCTATCAGCAATACGAATTACACAACCCCGATAAATAGCTCTAATCATAATTCTATCTCTAGTAGGAATCTCAACAATAAGATTATGCATCAAAGGACTAATATAAACATCAATAGACTTCATAAACACACTAGATGCAAAAGAATGAATTACAACAAGATCAACCAACACTGATATGTCCACCATTTCTGCATACAAAATACCTTAAATTAGGACAATTTTAAGATAGATGTCCTATGATTACATCTATAAAATGTTCTAGTCTCTCTATAAAACATCACATTATTACTTCCCCCGGGTGATACATTCCCACATCTACCATAACTTCCAGCTCTCACAGTTTATCTCTCAAATCTAGGGGTCCCACCAACATTACATTGAGGTACAGAAGCTACAGATCTAGCTTGCCTCTGACTCTGCATTATAAGTCATTTTGCATAGGGAAAAATACTCTGGGGTGATCTCCCACCTTGTACACTCATACAACCATCACCTCTAGAACCTTCCTATCTAGGCCTCTTTAGCCACTCTCTTTGATATGATCCATGCTAAGAACTAAGAACTTGATGGATCAAGAAGACTTCCAAGATCGTCTAGAAGCAGATTTATGTGAAACCGTGACCCGTTGCTTATATTGAAGCAAGAACCTTAGTATAATGAAGACTGAGACCGCGACCCGTTGCTTATATTGAAGCAATAACCTTGGTATAATGAAGATGCCACAATCAATTATGGAAGGATTGATTGATAAGTCGAAGATGAATGCCACAGAAACTCCGATAAATTCAAAAGTTTTAAAAGAACCAAAGAGAATTTTCTCTCCAAAAGTATGAATCAAATCTGAATTGTCTTATTCCAAAAAGCCAATCGCTATTTAAATACATGAGAATTTGTAACTAATTAGAAAAAAGAAAACTAAGAAATAGGAAATAAACCTAAATAGAATTTTGGTAGGAATAAAAAACTAAGAAATAGGAAATAAACCTAAATAGAATTCTGGTAACCTAAAATCCAAATAAGGAAAATACTTAACTTGGCATGTAAGCCTTATAATTCAGCAATTAAATTAATAAGGAAACAATTAAAAAAAAGGTAATAAGTAAAATTGCAGCCTGTCATTTTCTTTGATGAGCCAACCAAAACGAGTAAGTCTCCAATTTTGGGAAAATAAGATTTTAATTCACCATCTTGAGTTGCTGGATTATCCCAAAGCTTGAATTATGGAAACTCATCCTTGTGGAGCACGTATAGCATCATCCTTAGGCCCCCAAAGATAGTTCTTAGCCCAAATGTGCTGAATCAACCCATTAAGAGTTTCCTTGAACCTTTTAGCTCGAGTCCTTGTAACTAGTCCAATTGAAACTTGAATAAAAAGATGCCATTTATGAGCTGTGACCTTATCATTCTCCTCTTCTTGAAAAGGATTTGTCCTCAAATCATCACCTACATCAAAAGGTCTTAAATAAAAAACATTGAAAGTGGTACTAACATTGTACTCACCTGGCAAACCTAATTTGTATCCTTTGTGATTGATGCACTCAAGGACAAAAAAACGCACATCTCCTTTAAGAAGTAACTTTAAATGCCTTTGTGCTGGAAATCTTTCTTTCCTCATGTGTAACCAAACCCAATATCCGGGTTGAAAAATCAGCTGTCGGCGACTTTTGATCAATTGGAATGCCTTCTCTTGCTCGTCTCCCCATGTGAATCCAACGTTCTTTTTGATGACTTCAGTAAGTGGTGCGTCAATACTGCTAAAGTCTTTCACGAACCTTCTGTAAAAACTAGCAAGTCCATGAAAACTATGAACTTGACCTATACTCGTGGGATTTGACCATTCTTTAATTGCACGGATCTTCTCTTTATCAATATGTATTCCTTATGCACTCACAACAAAACTAAGAAACACAAGCTTATCGGTGCAAAAAGTGCACTTCTTCAAGTTAGCAAACAACTTCTCTTTTCTAAGCACATCCAAAACTGATTTTAAATGCACAACATGATCATCTAAGTTTGTGCTATAAATGAGAATATCATCAAAATAAACAACAATGAATCTACCTACAAAAGCTCACAAAACATGGTTCATTAATCTCATGAAGGTACTTGGTGTATTTGTTAGTCCAAATGGCATAACTAACCACTCATATAAACCATATTTCGTTTTAAAAGTAGTTTTCCATTCATCACCCTCTTTCATTCTTATTTGATGATATCCACTTTTTAAATCGATCTTAGAAAATACACATGCACCATGCAGTTCATCTAGCATATCATCTAAACGAGGAAGAGGAAGTCGATACTTTACCGTTATATTATTGACTGCTCAGCAATCAACCCACATTCTCCACGTCCCATCCTTTTTAGGAACCAAAATCATTGGAACAGTGCACGAGCTCATGCTTTCTCTTACGTACCCCGTTTCCATCAATTCACTAACCTGCCTTTGTAGCTCCTTTGTCGCCTCAGGATTGTTTTGATAGGCTGGTCGGTTTGGAATTGTAGCACCGGGTATGAAATAAATTTGATGTTTAATTCCTCAAATAGAAGGTAAGCTATGTGGAATCTCCTCGGGAAAGATATCATCAAACTCCTGTAAAAGAGAAACAATAGAACTAAGCAAAGATGAGTCAAATTTGTTAGTGTTTAACACCTCTTTGTACAAAAGTGTAATCATTGACTGATTTAAAATCATCATTATTTTTATTTCACTCGTTCTTGCATAGAAATTTATTTTTCTCTCAATGGCCGAATCAGCTCTCTTATTTTCTCTCTCAATTTTTCCGGCCTCTCTCATTTTCTCTTTCTGATTTTCATTTGTTCTCTTTTTCTCACTCTCTTTCATTTGTTCACTCTCTTTTTGTAACCTTACTTGATCTTCATAAACCTGCTTTGGTGTCAAAGGAACTAGAGTGATTGTTCTTTGATTTCTTACAAATGAATATTTGTTGGTGAAGCCATCATGCTTAACACGTCGATCGAATTGCCATGGCCGACCTAGTAACAAGTGTCTAGCTTGCATCGAAACTACATCACATAAAACTTCATCTTCATATTTTCCAATACGGAAGGAAACTGATGAGAGTCATAAAATGCATCTAAACAATACTTAATTGTTAACATTTTAGGGTTGATCTTGGTCGTAATCGCACTTTTACATGTTGATAACTCTAAAGTGATATTCATAAATCATTGACTTAATTCGATGCATTTTCAGGTACTTTGAGTACAAAAGAGATAATAAAGCGATCCATGTTTAAAGCACCAAAAGATCTTGGGTGTCGGTGCTCGTTTTTGTCCAAGGTTTAGACGTGTCCAAACATGATTCAAAGATGGTTAAAGTCCAAACCAAGGCTGGATTAATAAATTAAATTAAGTTAAAAGACTGCACACAAGTGTGTGCATCACTTTGGAGCAAGTTAAGTGTAGGCACACTAGTGTGTGCACTTCTGCATACAAGCTGAAGGAGTTTCACTGAATTGCCAGAATTTCCCGTACAGATCAATCATCTTTGCAGATTAAACTGTATTGATGTAGGAAGAACCATGAGATGAGCCATATATTCTTAGAAAGATCCAGAAGTCTATTTTCTGGAGAATTTTACGGTTCATAAAAAGGATTTTTCTAGAGAAAGTTATAGCAGTTTTAGTGGAAACAGTTCAGGCCAGCACAGCAGGCCCAGGCGCACAGCACGGCCCACTCGCCTCTTGACCGGATTAGGGCGAGCAAATGACATTCTCCAAGAACAAAACACCCCCCTCATGCTCTATAAATATATCTTTATGGAGTGTGCAGCTGGGCATTGAAGAGAGAAAGCAAGGAAGAGAGAAAAAAGAGAGGATCCAAGGGATCCAAATCCAGCATTCTTCCATTTTCTTTCCAAGTTTTCTTTGGCTGCAAATCCAGGGGAGAACATCCATATTGTTCATCAACCTTGAACTTCATGGCCAAATCAAGGGGAGAGCATCCTTATTGTTCTTCCACCTTGATTTCCATAGCCAACTAGTCTTCATATAAGGGAAAAGGATGAATCCTTAGGGATTTATTGTTCCTTATTTCCTATTCTTGATTCGGTTGTATGGATTTATTGTTGAATATTGTTTGTAAATTATTGATTGATTAAGTAAGAAGGATTTGAGTTCATGTGATAGATGTACTTTTTATTCTTCTTCTTTTAGACTCTCTTAATCCGGTGATTGCATCCTTCTCCTCCTTTGAGGTTGTTTGGATGTGATTGATTCCGGTAGATTTATTTTATTGATTGTCCATTACTGCGATATTGTATTTTAAGATATATTGTCGTTTCTTGATAATCTTTAAGATCGGTCATGTGTGCTTGAACCGAAATCAATGAGTAATTTGTAGCAATTATATTAGAGTTATAAATGTGCTTGATTGAATATATTCCGATTGTTTGTTTGGGATGTGAAAATTGCAATCGAGATAAAATCAATTGAATCAAGAGTGGAAATAGGGAACGAACCTAAGGAGGATTCCTGGAATCTTGTTATTTCTCATTTATATTTCATTTACAATTACGCAATTTTTCTTACATTATTTCACCATCAAAACTCTAAAAAATATTTAGTTTAGCTTTTATCGTTCTTTTAAGGTTCACACATTTTCCTTTGTACTTAACTTGTTTCCCTGTGGAAATCAACACCCCAAAGTTGTACTACAACTACCATGTTATACTTTGGGTGTAATCAGAAACTAACACCTATTTGTTCACCCTCACTTCACCACTATCATTGAGCCATTGCAACTTGTAAGGCCGAGGATGTTTAATTGTTGGCAGCCCTAATTTCTCAACCATTGTAGTGCTAACAACGTTAGTACAACTACCTCCATCAATAATCACACTACATACCTTGTTTTGCATGTGGCATCTAGTATGAAAGATGTTTTCTCACTGCACTTCATCATCTTCTTTGATTTGCACACTTAGAGCTCCCCTTGCAACTAACAATTCTCCTTGGACAGCATATTCCTCATCTTCAACTCTCTCTCCCCTAGGTTGAACTCTCTCCCTCTTACGCATATTAGAAGCGTTTTGTTGCTGCCCCACATGTGCATTCTCTACCCGATCTATCCGCTCATGAATCTGTTCCATCTTCGTTCTCAATGCTCTCCTCATCTCACCCATTAAAGCCTCCATGAGCAACTTCGGATCAACATCTCTCGACATATCTCCAGAATTATTTTTGTTCTTGTTGTTTGATATATTTGCTGCAAAAACAAAGTTAGAAAAAAAGAAGAAGAACAAAAGGACCTCACACACTCCCTCATGTGTTTCACTCAAAGAATGAGTCACTCAATTTCACTCGTCTTTTTACAAAAAAATCATATTGGCTTTTACCCTCTTATGTGTTCACCACTCTTGCCTTTTTCCACTCGTAATAATCCTCTGTAGGTTCTTATCAAACTAATCGAACAAGTATCAAAGTTTCCAGCAACAATCACCAATAACTCACAAAGAAATTCGAATTTAAAGGCTAGAATACAAGGAAACAAAGATGAGAAATTGAAACAAGAATTGAAAGGATTGAATCTAAATATCACACACCTTTTTTTCATGTTTTTTTTTCTAACCTGGAAATTCGTTCTTCTCTATTTTTTTTCATGTTTTTTTTTTATATGAATCAAAACAAAAGATAAGCAAACCTACAACAAGAAGGCTGTTGTGAGTTTTAAATTACTCGCAAGCGCACGAATCGTTTGCAATATAATGTTGTGCAAGTGCGAGGTCGAATCCACAGGAAGTGCGTTGTGAAAATAGCTTTTTATCTAAACTAACCTTATGTTAACCTAGTTCCGAATTGTGAATTATATTTTTGCAAAACAAATATAAACTAAACTAAACTAAATTGATTTAATAACTAATGATGAAAACACTAAGGTTTCTGAATCCACCCAACCAAAGTAAAGCATATATCTTCATGTTCTATATAAAAATAATCTATCAAAACATTCTATGAATCCAACTTAAACAAAAAACAACGAATATCCCAATTAAACCAAAAGCATCCAATGTATCCGCTTTTAACAAATCACAAAAGAAATCCAATTTAATCGAAAAGGATTCGATGTATCCATCGGATGAATCACACAAAATATCCAACAGAACAATTAAAAACTATCAATCGTAAGAATTTACTCAAACAATTGAAATAGAACATTTAAACTAAACATATCTGAATTGTATAAACATATCTGAAAATATAATGCTAAACAATGGCGAGGCTTCATCTTCAACGTTAGCTGAAGATTTTAGCCACCCATCATCATGAAACTAAATTTCACAATAAAAAGTGCTAAGCATTAAAAACTTGAAAAGAATTAAAACTGACTGTACATTGGGAGAAATTTCACACGCTGTTGGGCAGCAGTTCCCCCGGTGGTGGCAAAAGCCCTTAGGAGATCTACTAGAATGCTAGTAGAAATCCACTAGACTGCACACTGAATAATGAGGTGAGATAGTGTTTATATAAAGGAATTCTCGGAGTACAATGAGCTATAAATTCGATGTGGGATACTGCCTCTTTGCGATCGATCGCAGCATGGTGTGATGCAATGCATCTGACGCGCTGTAAGTGCTTCCTATCTGATGTGGGATGTGCGAGTCAATTGCGATCGATCGCAGCCCTATTGCGCTCGAGCGCATCACAGTGCGCTGTAATATATATGCAGTATCAAATGTTTCATTTCCAATGTGGGATGTGCGAGTCACTTGCGCTCGATCGCAAGTCTAGTGCGTTCGAGCGCATGTGCGATTGATCTCATGCCGTGCACGCACGATCGCAGGTGCGATCGATCGCACGTCCTGTGCGTTCGACCTTACTAGGCATCCTCAGCTTTGCTCTTTAAGCCCTGAAGTTTCCATATTGCTTCATTTTATTCCAAAACCTATAAAAACACAGAAAACACAGAAAATAGATAAAATTGCATGAATTAACATAGTTAAGAACTCAACAAATGTAAACTAAGGGGCTAAAACATGTAATATTTAGCACTCATCAAATACCCCAAACTTACATATTGCTAGTCCCATAGCAATACGAAACTAAAAACTAAAAGAAAAACAAAGAATATAAAGATAAGTTCATAACTCATCGTATCCAAAGATTTTAGGAGCACACACCATCATGATAATGATTCATGAGTAAGCTTAAAAAGATAAATCCATCTTCGTAATGAATAAAAATGTTAAAATCTAATTACTTACAAAAGGCAGGCTAATGCATTATAAGTTTGACTCAGTGTGAAGTGAATTAGCAAATAAAAATGAAGCTTCCGAATGAGTCCAACGTGTAAGGTCTCTAAGTCTCAAGATTCACCGCATTTCCCATCAGAATGAACGAAAATGGCATGGTTTTTATTTTCTTCTCTTTTTGTAAGGCTCTGTTATGTTTAGTTCCCTTAAGCTTTCTAATTGACCCATGTAATGAGTGTTGAGTCAATAATTCCCAAACCATATGGTTTTAGGGCATTAGGTGTACAGACACTCCTTAGGACTTACTAATTCGAGTCAAAAAGGCTACGAAATTAAACTGGCCTTAATACTATTAACCAAAATTCCAACCTTTTGACGTGAACACTCACTGCTCACTGAGGCAAAAGGTCCAGTTACTCAGTGGAAAGTTTATTTATGATCATCATTTTCATTCATCATTTCATTTTTTTTTTATATTTGCCAAAGTATTAATCCAACAAGTCATCTAGTTTCAATTAAGACAGAAACGTACACATTAAAATTACAAGTCATACCTCACATAATGCGTACTAATGTGCTCGTGTTAGATTTGAGATCAAACATGTGAATTCTTAAATGCCTCAAGTAAGTAACTAAATTTTAAAACTTTATCAACAGATCATGTGTTCCAAAATTTAAGCTCACCAATAAATCACATCACAGAAATTGTTTAGATCAACCAAAATTTCAAAATAACATGAGCATGCATTAAAAAAAAACGACAACAAATTAGGACAAAGTGTGTGTAATGTGTCTCCCATACCCCCAAACTTAAATTACACATTGACCCTAATGTGTGAATAATATGGAAAGAGTTGACTTGGGATATGGAGAACTATTTGGACTGGTATGACTCATAGTATACCCCCAAACTTGATCTGCAGTATGCATTGTCCCTGAAAAATAAAGACTAGAAAACAAAAAATACTGGAAACAAACATTAAGCATAAATATATAAAATAATAAACAAATAAAAAGATAAACTGTGGAGTGCCTCCTATGAGCGCTAAGTTTAAAGTCTTCAGCCAGACTCTCCTTAGTAGATGACCCTCAATCAGAGTAAATAGGATCCATCAACAATATTGCCTCAATGTCCGGACTCCTCAACTCCAAGAATGGTTTTAGCCTCTGCCCATTTACCTTGAAAGTGTTACCATTCTTTGGATCCTCAATCTCGATGGCCCCATGAGGAAAAATTGACCGAATAATAAAGGGGCCGGTCCATCGAGACTTGAACTTGCCTGGGAAAAGATGCAGGCGTGAGTTGTAAAGAAGAACTTTTTGACCCGGCTCGAAAGCTCATCTCAAAATGTTTTGGTCACGAGTTTTCTTCATTTGTGCTTTGTATGACCATGCACACTCATATGCATCATTTCGCAGCTCCTCTGATTCATTGAGTTGGAGTTTCCTTTGGGATCCAGCCTTCAAAAGATTAAAGTTCAGATGTTTGATAGCCCAATAGGCTCTATGCTCTAATTCGACTGGAAGGTGACAGGCTTTTTCGTACACAATACGGTATGGAGACATGCCAATTGGCGTCTTGAATGCTGTTCGATATGCCCACTGTGCATCAATCAATCGCAGAGACCAGTCCTTTCTATTAGGGTTCACAGTTTTCTCCAAAATGTGCTTAATCTCGCGATTGGAAATTTTCACTTGTCCACTCGTCTGTGGGTGATACGGGATGGCAACTTTGTGTGTGATGAAATACTTCTTCATCAATTGCTCAAAAATCCTGTTGCAAAAATGCTTACTTCCATCACTTATAATTGCTCGAGGTGTACCAAAACGAGCAAAGATATTGTTCTTCAAAAACTGGACCATAACTCTATGGTCATTGGTCTTGCATGCAACTGCTTCCACCCATTTGGACAGATAGTCCACAGCAACTAGAATGTACAGATAGCCAAAAGAGTTTGGGAAAGGTCCCATAAAATCAATGCTCCACACATCAAAAATGTCAACAATTAGAATGGGGTTGAGGGGCATCATATTCCTCCTAGAAATACTCCCTAGCTTTTGGCAATGCTAACAAGATACACAGTAAGTGTGAGAGTCTCTGAACAGGGTAGGCCAATAGAATCCGCACTGCAAAATCTTTGCAGCGGTCTTTTTAGCACTGAAATGGCCTCCACAAGTATGATCATGACAGAAGGCGATGACATTAGATTGGTAATGCTCAGGAATGCACCTTCTGATGATCTGATCGAGATAATACTTGAACAGGTAAGGATCATCCCAGAAAAAATGTTTTACCATGGCTAAAAACTTTGATTTATCTTATCGCCCCCAATGCAAAGGCATTTGACCGGTGACAAGGTAGTTCACTATATCAGCAAACCATGGCGCGGGATTGTGAGCAATGTTCATCAATTGCTCATCAGGAAAGGTCTCAGAAATGGGAGTGGCGACCTCAGTGAAATCCACAATCAATCTAGACAAATGGTCTGCCACCATATTTTCGGAACCTTTCTTATCCCGAATCTCTATGTCGAACTCTTGAAGTAGCAAGATCCATTGGATAAGACGAGATTTAGCATCTTTTTTAGAGAAAAGATACTTCAATGCTGCATGGTCTGAGTAGATAATGACTTTAGATCCTAACAAGTAGGATCTGAACTTGTCTAATGCAAAAACGACTGCTAGCAACTCCTTCTCAGTGGTAGAGTAATTGAGTTGTGCGTCGTTTAGAGTTCGACTTGCATAATAGATAACATGGGGAAGTTTGTCAACACACTGCCCCAAAACAACTCCAACAGCATAGTTTGATGCGTCACACATAATTTCAAAAGGCACACCCTAGTTGGGTGGCTGAATAATGGGTGTGGACGTCAGAATCTTCTTCAGATCCCCAAATGCTTTCTTACAATCTTCATCAAATACAAATGGGGCATCCTACATTAATAACTTACACAAGGGCCGGGCGATCTGGCTGAAATTCTGGATAAATTGCCTGTAGAATCCTGCATGGCCCATAAAAGATTGAACCTCCTTCACTGTACGTGGGGGTGGAAGGTTGGAAATCAGGTCCACCTTTGCTTTGTCGACCTCAATCCCTCGATGAAATATGACGTGCCCCAGTACAATACTTTGCTTGACCATAAAATGACACTTCTCCCAATTAAGCACCAGGTTATTCTCCTTGCACCGCACTAAAACCAAAGTGAGATGGTGCAGACACTCCTCAAATGATGAACCAAAGACGGAGAAGTCATCCATGAAAATCTCTAAAGAACACTCCACCATGTCAGAGAATATGCTGACCATGCATCGCTGAAAAGTAGCAGGTGCATTGCACAACCCAAAGGGCATGCGACGGTAGGCGAATGTCCCAAAAGGACAGGTAAATATTGTCTTCTCCTGATCTTCGGGGTCCATGGGGACCTGGTTATATCCAGAATAACCATCCAAAAAACAATAATACTCGTGCCCAACCAAACGCTCCACCATCTGATCAATTAATGGGAGTGGAAAATGATCCTTCCTTGTGGCAGTGTTCAGTTTACGGTAGTCTATACACACTCTCCACCCTGACTGAACACGAGTTGGCACCAACTCATCATCCTTATTCTTCACTACCATTAATCTAGCTCGCTTGGGCACGACATGAATCGAGCTCGCCCACTTGCTATCAGAGATGGGATAAATGATCCTTGCATCTAGCAGCTTAATTACTTCTGCCCTCACAACCTCTTGCATAGCTGGGTTGAGCCTTCTTTGTGGCTCCCTCGATGGCTTGGCATTCTCCTCCAAATGTATCTTGTGCATTACCAACGAGGGGCTGATTCCCTTAATATCCTCAATGCTCTAGCCTATAGCTTCCTTGTGTTCTCTTAAAACATCTAATAATTTCTCCTCTTGAGCCTCAACCAAATCTGAAGCTATAAGCACAGGCAAAGACTCTGCTGGACCTAGGAACTTATACTGAAGATTGTCCGGTAAAGGTTTAAGTTCCTTCTTAGGAGGCTCAAGTTCTTCAGTCTCTTCCTTCTCACTACTCTCCGTAGGAGCAGACTCTAAAATGGCATTTGCTTGCTCAAGTAACTTATCCAAATCCAGATCCTCTCCAAACTAAGTAAAGCATGCCTCCAGGGGGTCCTCCATGCTTGATTCATCCACCATATCTTCAATAATCTCCTCTATTAAGCATATATTTCTCACTTCAGTAAATTCCAGTGGTTGCTTAGTGATATAAAAAATATTCACTTCCACTGTCATATTTCCGAAGGAAATCTTCATCACCCTTGTCCTACAATTGATTAGGGCGTTAGCCGTGGCTAAGAATGGTCGCCCTAGAATCACCAGTATCTGAATCCCTATATTCTGGACCGGCTCTGTATCAAGCACAATAAAATCCACGGGGAAATAAAACTGATCTGCCTTTATCAAAACGTCCTCAACTACTCCCCGTGGTATTTTCACTGACCTGTCAGCCAATTGAAGTGTTGTGGATGTGGGCTTCAATTCTCCTAACCCCAACTGCAAATAGACTGAATAGAGTAGAAGATTCACACTGGCTCCTAAATCCAATAGAGCCCTCTCAATCTGGCTGACTTCTATCATGCAAGAGATGGTAGGACACCCTGGGTCCTTATACTTGATCGGCAGCTTACACTAAAGGATTGAGCTAACCTACTCGGTCAAAAATGCCTTCTTCGGGATATTTGTCCTCCTCTTGATAATGATCAAGTCCTTTAAGAACTTGGCATATGATGGCACTTGCTCGATGGCGTCCAAAAGTGGAATATTGATTTAGACTCGCTTGAACACCTCAAGAATTTCTTCAAACTTCCCTCCTTTCTTGGCCGCTTGTAATCTCTTAGGGTAAGGTGCTTTAGGTACAAATGACCTAGGAGGGTCATTCACAGTAGGAGTGGCTGTAGATGGCTCAACATCTCTCTTCTCCTTGTTGCCACTTTCTTGCCCTTGCTGTATAGTAGGGCTCTCTTTCACTCGATTGTCCACTTGTCTCCCAGATCTTAATGTGACAATCGATTGCACTTGTTCCTCCCCGTGCGTAGAATTTGATGAATTTTCAATTACAAATTGTCTCTTCGGGTTGGGCACGGGCTGACTGGGGAACTTCCCCTTTTCTCTTTCACCCAAGTGACTTGCGATTTGCCCCATTTGACTCTCTAGATTGGAAATCGCTTGGGTGTTTACTATTGTCACACTCCTCACTTAGCTGATGGATTGGCCGGTCATCTTCATGAACTCCTTGAAGGTGTCCTCCAATGACTGTGAAACCGGTGTTGGCGCTTGAGTGGGAGTATGGTAAGCATATGCTGGTGCTGGATAGACTAAGCGACCATGACTTGGAATTAGTGGAGACAATCCATGAGGGTATTGATTGTGAGCAAGATGAGGGGCTTCTCCTTGATTCAGCGATTGGTTCTGCTTTCATGAAAAATTAGGGTGGTTTCGCCACCTTGGATTGTAAGTCTCAGAGTAGGATCCACCTGATTGCCTCCTATAATCATTGAAAGTGTTTACATGTTCCGTGGAACACTCAGCAAAAGCCGGCATAGATGGAAAATTATGTGCTAAATGCATAGGACTAGCATAAATGGAACAACAATTGTCATTAATTGTATTGGCAGCATTGATGGACTTGCCCATAGTGAGAGCGTCAATTTTCTTGGTGAGAGCATTTATCTTTATCTTCAAGTCAGTCTCCTCCTTAATCTCATAGATGCCTCCTTTCCTAGGAGCACGAATGGACTTTTCCTGACAGCTTGAAAAATCCCACTGCTGTGAGTTGTCGGACAACTTGTCCAATGCCTTGTATGCTTCATCCCCTGTCAGACTTAAGAATGCCCCCCATTCATAGACTCGATCATGCTACGGTTGGGTTGAGTCAACCCTTGGTAGAAGAACTGAACAAGTCTCCACTTCTCATACCCATGTGGAGGGCATCTAATCAGTAACTCTTTAAAACGCTCCCAACTCTCAGAAAACTTCTCATCCTCCTCCTGAGTGAAAGAATTAATCTCCTTTCGATACTCATTCACTCTAGACATTGGGAAAAATTTATTATAGAATTTACTCAGCAGATTTTTCCAAGATGTAATAGACCCGGACGTGTTGGAATCCAACTATGCCCTAGCTCTATCATGAAGAGAAAAAGGGAAAAGTCTAAGATGGACTGACTCCTCAGAGAAGTTCTGGAACTTAAATGTGGCATAAATATCTTTGAACTTCTTTACATGGCTGTAAGGATTTTCAAGATCTAAGCCATGAAATGAGGGTAGGAGTTGGATGACATGTGGCTTTAAATCAAAATGGGTAGCATTGGTGGGTGGCAACACGATGCAGGAAGATGAGTAGTCGCAACTGGTGCGAACAAATCTCTCAGGGACGTGGAAGAGTCCACGTTCCACGCTCCAGGTTGCTCTTGGTTCCTCAAGTTTTCTCCCATCTCAATTGTCTCTTGTTCAGCAAGTGACTTATTCTGTCTCCTAAGAGTTCTTTCTAAATCAAGATCTAAAGGTGTCAATTCTAAATTCAGGGATCTCCGACCAAGCATACACCAAACAGAAAACAGTAAAACAAACTAACTAGCAGAAGCAGCAAAATAAAATAAAACAGAAAAAAATAAAACAAAAATGCTAACTAAACTAGTAGAAAAATAAAATCAATTTAGACAAAAATTTCACAAACAAAAACATTCCCCGACAACAACGCCAAAAACTTGTTGTGAGTTTTAAATTACTCGCAAGCGCACGAATCGTTTGCAATATAGTGTTGTGCAAGTGCGAGGTTGAATCCACAGGGAGTACTTTGTGAAAATAGCTTTTTATCTAAACTAACCTTATGTTAACCTAGTTCCGAATTGTGAATTATATTTTTGCAAAACAAATATAAACTAAACTAAACTAAATTGATTTAATAACTAATGATGAAAACACTAAGATTTCTGAATCCACCCAACCAAAGTAAAGCATATATCTTCATGTTCTATATAAAAATAATCTATCAAAACATTCCATGAATCCAACTTAAACAAAAAACAACGAATATCTCAATTAAACCAAAAGCATCCAATGTATCCGCTTTTAACAAATCACAAAGGAAATCCAATTTAATCGAAAAGGATTTGATGTATCCATCGGATGAATCACACAAAATATCCAACAGAACAATTAAAAACTATCAATCGTAAGAATTTACTTAAACAATTGAAATAGAACATTTAAACTAAACATATCAGAATTGTATAAACATATCTGAAAATATAATGCTAAACAATGGCGAGGCTTCATCTTCAACGTTAGCTGAAGATTTTAGCCACCCATCATCATGAAACTAAATTTCATAATAAAAAGTGCTAAGTATTAAAAACTTGAAAAGAATTAAAACTGACTGTACATTGGGAGAAATTCCACACGCTGTTGGGCAGCACTTCCCCCAGTGGTGGCAAAAACCCTTAAGAGATCTACTAGAATGCTAATAGAAATCCACCAGACTGCACACTGAATAATGAGGTGAGATAGTGTTTATATAAGGGAATTCTCGGAGTACAATGAGCTGTAAATTCGATGTGGGATACTGCCTCTTTGCGATCGATCGCAGCATGGTGCGATGCAATGCGTCTGGCGCGCTGTAAGTGCTTCCTATCCGATGTGGGATGTGCAAGTCAACTGCGATCGATCGCAGCCCTGTTGCACTCGACTGCATCATAGTGCGCTATAATATATATGCAGTATCAAATGTTTTCTTTCCAATGTGGGACGTGCGAGTCACTTGCGCTCGATCACAAGTCTGTTGTGCTTGAGTGTAGGTGCGATTGATCTCATGCCGTGTGTGCACGATCGCAGGTGCGATCGATCGCACGTCCTGTGGGCTCAATCGCACTAGGCATCCTCAGCTTTGCTCTTTAAGCCCTGAAGTTTCCACATTGCTTCATTTTATTCCAAAACCTATAAAAACACAGAAAGCACAGAAAATAGATAAAATAGCACGAAATAATATAATTAAGAACTCAACAAATGTAAACTAAGGGGCTAAAACATATAATATTTAGCACTCATCAAAGGCTCTGATACCAACTGATATGATCCACGCCAAGAACTAAGAACTTATAGATCAAGAAGACTTCCAAGATCGTCTAGAAGCAATTTATGTGAGATCGCAACCCATTGCTTATATTAAAGCAAGAACCTTAGTATAATGAAGACTGAGACCACGACCCGTTGCTTATATTGAAGCAAGAACCTTGGTATAATAAAAACATCATGATCAATTATGGAAGAATTGATTGATAAGTTGAAGATGAACGCCACGGAAACTCCGATAAGTTCAGAAGTTCTAAAAGAACCAAAAAGAATTTTCTCTCCAAAAGTATGAATCAAATATGAATTGTCTTATTTCAAAAAGCCAATGGCTATTTAAATAAATGAGAATTCATAACCAATTATAAAAAGGAAAACTAAGAAATAGGAAATAAACCTAAATAAAATTTTGGTAACTTAAAATCCAAATAAGGAAAATACCTAACTTGGCATGCAAGCCTTATAATTAAGCAATTAAATTAATAAGGAAACAATTAAAAAAAAGGTAACAAGTAAAATTGCAGCCTGCTATTTTCCTTTGATGAGCCAACCAAAACGAGTAAGTCTCCAATTTTGGGAAACTAAAATTTTAATTCACCATCTTGAGTTGCTGGATTTCCAAAACTTGAATTATGGAAACTCATCCTTGTGGATCATGTATAGCATCATCCTTGGGCCCCCAAAGATGGTTCTTAGCCCAAATGTGTTGAATCAACCCATTTAGAGTTTCCCTGAACCTTTTAGCTCGAGCCATTGTAACAGTTCCAATTGGAACTTGAATAGAAATATGCCATTTGTTAGCTGTGTCCTCATCACTCTCTTTCCCCTAAATTTCATCACATCTTTTTCAATCTAAAATGCTATATCCATCAATCTAGTATAATTTATATGTCTCATGTAAGATAGTTTTGAACTAATCTCAAAATGTAATCCATCTAGGAATCTCTTACACTTCTTCTCATCTATGTCTACCATTTCCATTACAAACCTCAACAAGGCCACAAATCTAGTATTATATTGAGCGACAATCAACATATTTTACCTTAAATGAATGAAATCTCTCTTCTTGTGGGCTATGAAAGTATATGGGAAATATTTATCAAAGAAAGCCTCCTTAAACCTACTCTAGGTTAAGGGTTTATCAACATCTATGCTCAGCTAAGGAAGAGTATCCTTCTACCATTCTAAAGCTTCTCTCTCTAACTTGAACAAAGCAAAGACAACCTTCTGCCTATCAGTCATTGGTAAACAACTAAACAATCTCTCTACATGTTTCACCCATAGCTCAACCTCATAAGGATTCACAGTTCCTCTAAACAATGGAGCATTCAACACAATATAACTAACAAAACAATCTCCATGCATCTCATACATAAACTCACATTTCCTCTCCTAAATGTCTACCTTTACTAGATTTACAACAACCTCAGGCTCTGCTTTAGCATGTTCATCTAGTCTACGTTGTAGACTATCAGCTCTATCATCTGTTACATTTATTCTTTTAAAAGCATGAGCAAGAGTTTCTCTTAACTTATCTATTTCAACTCTAAATTTTCTCACATCCCTACTAGTACCAGTTGTACTATCAACACATCCTTTTCTAGGAACCACATACTCTAACTCAACTTCAGATCATCTAAAATTTTGGGGCCTACCATGCCCTCTCTGGTCAGCAACTCTAACTCTAGGTCTACCATGCCCACGTGACATCCTCAGACTATGTATTAAGATATAATTTATTTTAATCTTTCACTTTCTTACTTTTTATGTAGTCTACAAAATCATAAAACCTAATACTCTGATACCAAAATTGTAACGACCCATCCTGGGTTGGTCACCCCGAGACAGTGTTGTAACGTTTTGTCATCCCAACATGACATACACATGCAACAATTTAAAAAAAAAAATCATACATCAACCTAAATAACTATTACATCCAAATCCTCAACTCATTTTAAAGAAGATACATCATCTTACTCCTATAAAAAAACAAATATATACAGTAATGTAAAATGCATGAAAATTACAACTTCTCAAAATTTTCTTTCATCTTTCTTTCATTAGTCCGAGGATGCTAACCACAGGACTTACATTAGGTAATTACTTACTCTAGGTATCAGCTATAAACTTATATGTCACAAGCTCAATGAATCAAATATACTAGAAGTACTCGACTATATACTTCTAGTTACAACTTATCATTTAAAATTTATGATTATGACACCAATTATTTACGATTCTACCACTGGTTATTTACGATTTTGCCACTAGTATTTCAACATTTAAAATTTACAGTTTTGCCACTACTTAATTACATTTTTGCTATTCCTCCTTAAAAATCAAAATTTCATCCTTTATTTCTTTAAAAAAAATTCAAAAATTATATATTTCCATCAATTTTTTAATTAGTTTTCTCAACCTCATTCCATATTTTTCTTCAAAATTCTTTCATTTCAACTTTAATTTTTATAATTTTCGGCACTTTTTTCTTCAAAATTTTTTTCTAACTCTTTTAATAAAATTATTTCAAATTTGATAGTCAATCTTTCATGTATACATAATTTAATTTAGTATAAAATTAAATTTCCTCTTTACCCTTGTTTTAAGGGTATGAGTATTACACTTCATTAGTAGCATAGTTTTTTATTTTCTTTTTTTCACAATTTTGGTTGTCTTTGTAGCTTCGACATATTGCTTAATATATAAAGTCATCTATTATTTCACCTTAATGTCTTCTTTGCAAGAAACTTATATAAGACACTAAGATTACTCTAGTTCAAACACACTCAACAAGTTGTCACCTTAGATGAGCGAAAACAATTGCTTCTAACGTACTAAGCATTAATCTCTGAGGCACAAAGCCCTCATTTCTAAGGCATTAAGACTTCATCCCTGAGGCATCAAAAGACTTATATATATCTAGGCTCAGAGAGTGGCATAACAGTCAACTAAATGACCTTCCCCTTTCAAGGGTTACTCACCTTAGAGCTAATCACTCTAAACGCTAGAGGACTAACATGCTTCCACATGAAAGGACTTAGAAAAGCTTTCAAGTCCAAAAGGCCTGAGTGCTTCATCTCCTCGGTATAGTTTATCCACAAGACTCGATGACAATGGCCCTAGCCCTGCAGCTCATCGGAAGATTCTTTCCAAAAAAATCCCAAGGACATTGGCCCAAATGCCTGAACTCTTTGGCACATATTCCTCTAGAATACACTTACTGGCTCGAGCGCCCCAATTCATCGGCATGGGATACCTGAGAAATCCAAAAACATTTCAATTCCTTGTTACATTCTCCCCACAGTCTCTTAGGGTAATTAGCCCGAGCCTTAACTTATGATCGAATGAAAAATTCTCAAGCACACCAAGAAACGACTTACGATCCTTAGAAGAAAAATATCCTAAGTCCAAAACCTCGGTTAGAAGCTAAAATATTGCAAGAGAAATTACATTATTCATAAAGGTAAAAGAGAAAGAGAAAAAGAAAGAGCATAAAGACATACACACAAGATAACAAAAGACCCATTTCATTAATTCGAATATGAAGTACAAGGAGGTATACTCATTGGCTTGTTATAAAAAAAAGAAGAAAGGTTCTAAGCCTTGAGACTCTTAAAAAAAGAAAAAAAGTCTTAAGCCTCGATACCAACATCGTCTCCCAAATTATCAACTTTCTGGTTATCCCTGACCATAGTGGTCTTATCATCATAAACATCCATGCTAAAAATATCAATATTAGGGAAGGCCATATTGACTTTCATCTTAGCTGTTTCAAAGCCTTGAAGGTAGTAATCGCCGACCTTGTTAGTCACATGTTGCTCAAAAGTTGTTGAGGATTTATACTCCTCCACTGCCATCTCTCGAGCCTATCTGAATTCCATTTCTAGAGCCTTGGAGGCTTGATATTCTTCCACAGATTCATTTTTGGCCTCAATACCCCTCAACATTTTGACTTCCCTTAAGGCCTCAACTAAATCCCTCTCAGTGATTGAGATCTTCTCATTCTTTATTTCAGCTTTAGCCTCGAGTTAGGCCACCCGAGCCTTGCGATCTTCAAGCTGCTGGCTTAAGTATATGAACTATTGAGTGAGCACTCCCGCATAGATACTAGTTTGGAAAAGACAGAAGGTCTAAGACCTTATTGGCCATGATCTTAAGGGCTTGGTTAGTTAGCTCTACTATATCTTCCAAAGGGATGCCTTTAATCATATGTTTCTACACAACCTTTGAGTTCTCCAACATAGTTTTATCTATCCTAAAGAACCAGTTAGGACGAATAACCAGAGATCGTGAAGGAAGTGGAAGAAGATAGATAGGAGTCCCTAACCCATAAACCAACGAGCCTCACTCAACTTGAAGGGCATCCTCTAAGTTAATGATGGCTGGGATCTCATAAAGAATCCCTTAAAAAGCACCAGTGTTAGAGGTTCTTTAGTTCTTTTTCTTAGTACTTTGACTGCTCTTGCTACCCTTAGTAGCTTGCTTCTTCTTCTTTGAAGCCTTCATTGTATTCAACACTTAACTAATACTCTAAGTCATGGCTACAAAAAGAAAGGAACATAAGGTATTTATCAAGTTACAAAACATCAAGGAAAATGGAAGACAAGTTAAAATGGGCAGTGCCTTGGCAGGGGCAAAGCCCTTACTAAGCCATTTAGTTTTTATCATCCAACTTTGAGGCATAAATAACACTCTTTACTAAATCTTTCAAAGTATTCTCCTCATTAAAGCTAAGAGAAAGACGATAAGGATTTTTCAAAAAGGTCAAGTTCCACTGCAAGTTAAACCCAGATTCACTCTGGATGAAGAAGAATTTGTTCTTCCAGTTCTTTACCAAGCTCAAGTTTTTCTTCACTATTTTTCTCTTAGTGTGTTGATTGAAGAAAATTTAACCGGCCTCAACATGACAATTAGCAGTAAAAATATTCTTGAACAAGTTGAGAGTCAAGACTTTCCCAAGTTTCATGCATATATAAAAAAGGCCTATCATAAGACGCATGAAGTTGGGTACAAGATGGGAAATAAAATTCTATAATGGCTAAGCACCAAGCATACAGAAAGGTGAAGGGGAAATCTAAATCCTACCTTGAGATTAGTTCCTCACCATTGGTAGGTTTACAAACCATACATCGAGGCTTGTATGCAGAAGATTTCAAGCCCTTGGTAGGTTTTTCAACCACACACTAAGGTCTGTATGCTGAAGATTTCAGGCGCTTCATAGATTTTTTGATGAGTGCCAAATATTACATATTTTGACCCCTTAATTTACATTTATTAGCTTAGGAATTTGTTACTTTGAGTTGTTTTTCATTGTTTTACAGGTTTACAAGCTTGGAAAGGAGTTTCACTAAATTATCAGAATTGCTCGTATAGATCAGCCATTTTTTAGGATTAAACTGTATTGATTTAGGAAGAATCAGGAGATGATACATATATGCTTGAAAGATCCAAATATCTATTTTCTGAGGAATTTTACGGATCAATAAAATGATTTTTCTAGAGAAAGTTATGGCAGTTTTAGTAGACAAAGGTCAGGCTGTGCATGATTTCAACGTGACAGATCAGCCATTTTTGAGGATTAAACTGTATTGATATAGGAAGAACTAGGACATGAGCCATATATTATTGGAAAGATCCGAATGTCTATTTTCTGGATAATTTTACGGATCAATAAAATGATTTTTCTAGAGAAAGTTATGGTAGTTTTAGTATACAAAGGTCAAAGAGCAAAAGCTGGAATCTGCAGTATCCCACATCGGATTGGAAACACATTGCACTTGTGATGTTTCCCTATATAAGCCCCTTTTCACTTCATCTTTAGTAAGCAATCCAAGTGCCATTTTGGTGCAATCCGGAGGACTTCTACTAGCATTCTGGTGGATCTCGAAGGCTTTACTACCACGAGGGGAAGCGCCGCCCAACAGCGAGTGAAATTTCTCCCAATGTATAGTTAGTTTTAATTTATTTCTTTTTTAGTTTTAAAGTTTAATGTTTAGCACTATTATTTTGAACTTTAGTTTCATAATTATGAGAGGCTAAAATCTTCATCTAAGGTTGAAAATGAAGCCTCGCCATTGTTTGGCATAATATTTTCAGATTTGTTCATACAATTCTGATATTTTTAGTATTAAATGTTCTATTTCAATTGTTTGAGTAAATTCTTACAATTGATAGTTTTTAAATCGTTCTGTTCGATATTCCGTGTGTTTCATCTGATGGATACATCGAATCGTTTTTGATTAAATTGGATATCCTTTGTGATTTGTTAAAAGGGGATACATTGGATTGTTTTGGTTTGATTGTGATATTTGTTGTGATTTGTTTAAAGTTGGATTCATGGAATGTTTTGATAGATTATTTTTATATAGAACATGAAGATATATGCTTTACTTTGGTGGGGTCGATTTAGAAATCTTAGTTTTTTTTTTATCATTACTCTTTAAATCAATTTAGTTTAGTTTATATTTGTTTTGCAAAAGACAATTCAAAACTTGAAACTAGGTTAAAATAGGCTTAGTTTAGATAAAAATATTTTCACAACGCAATTCCTTGTGGATTCGACCTCGCACTTACACAACACTATATTGCAAACGACTTGTGCGCTTGCGAGTAATTTAAAACTCACAAGAAGTTTTTGGCGCTGTTGCCGGGGAGTTGTTTTGTTTGTGAAATTTTTGTCTGAATTGATTTGATTTTTCTACTGGTTTAGTTAGCATTTTTGTTTTATTTTTCTTTTTCAATTTTATTTTAGTTTATTTGTTTCTATTGGCAGTTGCCCATAAAAAATTAAAATAAAAAATAAAAAATGTGGATGAATTCAGCGCCGGTTTCACAGTCTTTAGAGGACGCCCTCAAGGATTTCATGAAAATGACCGGCCAGTCCATCAATACAGCCAATACATTCAATGTTGATAGTTGTTCCATCTGTTCTAGTCCTACGCATTTAACACAGAATTGTCCATCTATGCCGGCTTTTGCCGAGTATCCCATGGAACAAATGAACGTTTTTAATGACTATCGGTGGCAATCAAATGGATCTTACTCCGAGACGTACAATCCAGGGTGGCAGAACCACCCTAATTTTTCATGGAAGCAAAACCAACTGATGAATTAGGGAGGAGCCCCTCATCATGCTCACAATCAATACCCTCCCAGATTTCTTCCACTAGTTCCAAGTTATGGTCTCTCAGCCCATCCAGCACCATCACCCACTTACCAAGCTCCCACTAAAGCGCTAGCGTCAGTTTCACAATCATTAGAGGATGCCCTCAATGATTTTAGGAAGATGACCCGCCAATCTATAAGCGAAGTGAAGAGTGCAACAATTGTAAACACCCAAGCGATTACCAAGCTAGAGAGTCAAACGGGTCAAATCGCAAGTCACTTAGGTGAAGGAGAGAAGGGAAAGTTCCCCAGTCAACCCGTGCCCAACCCGAAAGAACAGTTTGCAGTTGGAAATTCATCAACTCTTACACACGGGCAGGAACAAGTGCAATCGATTGTCACATTGAGCTATAGAAGACAAGAGGACAATCAAGTGGAAGAGAACCCCGCTCTTCAGCAAGGGCAAGAAAGTGGCAACAAGGAGAAGAGAGATGCTGCTCTGTCTATAGCCACACCTACTAATAAGGATTTTCCTAGGTCGTTTGTACCTAAAGTGCCTTACCCTGAGAGATTACAAGCGCCCAAGAAAGAAGGGAAGTCTGAGGACATTTTGGAGGCATGCTTTGCTCAGTTTGGAGAGGATTTGGATTTGGATAAGTTACTTGAGCAAGTAAATGCCATTTTAGAGTTTGTTCCTCAGGAGAGCAGTGAGACGGAGGAGACTATGGGTGAATCAAGTATAAGGACCCCCTAGAGGCATGCTTTGCTAAGTTTGGAGAGGATTTATATTTGGATAAGTTGCTTGAGCAAGCAAATGCTACTTTGAGGTCTGCTCCTCGGAAGAGCAGTGAGACAAAGGAGACCACAACACCTGAACCCCCCAAGAAGGAACTTAAGCCTTTACTAGACAATCTTAAGTATAAGTTCCTAGGTCTAGCAGATTCTTTGCCTGTGATTATAGCTTTAGATTTGGTTGGGGCTCAAGAGGAGAAATTAGTTGACGTTTTAAGAGAGTACAAGGAAGCTATCGGTTGGACTATTGAGGATATCAAGGGAATCAGCCCCTCGGTGGTGATGCTTAAGTTACATTTGGAGGAGAATGCCAAGCCATCGAGGGATCCACAAAGAAGGCTCAACCCAACTATGCAAGAGGTTGTGAGGACTAAAGTGATTGAGCTGTTAGATGTAGGGATCATTTATCTAATCTTTGATAGCGAGTGGGTGAGACCGATTCATGTCGTACCAAAGTGAGCTGGATTGATGGTAGTGATGAATAAAGACGATGAGTTGGTTCTAACTTGTGTGCTTTCAGGATGGAGAGTGAGTATAGACTACCGTAAGTTGACTGCTACCACAAGGAATGATCATTTTCCACTCCCATTTATTGATCCAATGGTGGAGCACTTAGCTGGGCACCATTACTAATGTTGGGTCTGGCTGAAGACGTTAAACTTAGCGCTCATGGGAGGCACCCCACAGCATATCCTTTCTGCTTGTTTATTATTTTACATATTTCTTGTTACTGTTTTTCTCTAGTGTTTTTTGTTTTCCAGTCTTTATTTTTCAGGGACAAAGCGTACTTCAGATCAAGTTTGGGGGTACGCTATGAGCCATACCAATCCAGATAGTTCTCCATATCCCAGGTCAGCTCTTTCCATATTATTCACACATTGGGCTCAATGTGCAATTTAAGTTTGGGGGTATGGGAGACACATTACACACACTTTGTCCTAATTTGTTGTTGTTTTTCCTCATTTAAAAAAAAAGAAAGAAGGTAAATGCATGTTCATGTTATTTTGAAATTTTAGTTGATCTAAACAATTTCTGTGATTTGATGTCATTGGTGAGCTTAAAATTTTGAACACATGATCTGATGATAAAATTTAAAATTTAGTTACTTACTTTAGGCATTTGAGAATTCACATGTTTGATCTAATCTAACACGAGTACATTAGCACAAATTGTGTGAGGTATGACATGTGATTTTAATGTGTACGTTTCCTTGTCTTAACTGAAACTGGATGACTTGTTAGATAAACACTTTGGCATAAAAAAGTACCAAAAAAATAAAAATAAAAATAAAAAGATTTGATGATCATAAATAAACTTTCCACTGAGTGACTGGACCTCTTTCCTCAGTAAGCAGTGAGTGTTCACGTCAAAATGTGAGAATTTTGTTTGGTAGTATTAAGGCCAGTTTAATTTCGTAGCCTTTTTGACTCGAGTTAGTAAGTCTTTAGGGGTGTCTTTACACTTAATGCCCTAAAACTATCTGGTTTAGGAGTCATTGACTCAACACTCACCACATGGATCAATTAGAAAGCTTAAGGGAACTAAACATAGCAGAGTCTTATAATAAAAAAAAAGATAAGAAAATAAAAACTATGCCATTTCCGTTCATTCTGATGGGAAATTCAGTGAATCTTGAAACATGGAGACCTTAGACATTGGAGTTATTTGGAAGCTTCATTTTTATATGCTAATTCACTTTACACAGTGTCAGACTTGTGATGCCTTAACCTGCCTTTTGTAAGTAATTAGATTTTAACATTTCTATTCATTGCAAAGATGAGTTTATCTTTTTAAGCTTGCTCATGAATGAATATCATGGTGATATGTGTTCATTAAATTTTTGGATACCATGAGTGATGAACTTATCTTTATGTTGTTTGTTTTTCATATAGTTTTTAGTTTCGTATTGCTATGGGACTAGCAATATGTAAGTTTGGGGGTATTTGATGAGTGCCAAATATTGCATATTTTGGCCCCTTAATTTACATTTGTTAGCTTAGTAATTTGTTACTTTGAGTTGTTTTTCGTTGTTTTACAGGTTTACAAGCTTGGAAAGGAGTTTCACTAAATTACCAGAATTGCTCGTACAGATCAGCCATTTTTTAGGATTAAACTGTATTGATTTAGGAAGAACCAGGAGATGATCCATATATGCTTGGAAAGATCCGGATGTCTATTTTCTAAGAATTTCACAGATCAAGAAAATGATTTTTTTAGAGAAAGTTATGGCAGTTTTAGTAGACAAAGGTTAGGCTGTGCATTATTTCAGCGTGACAGATCAGCCATTTTTGAGGATTAAACTGTATTGATTCAGGAAGAACCAGAAGATGAGCCATATATGCTTGGAAAGATCCGGATGTCTATTTTTCGGGAAATTTTACGGATCAATAAATGAATTTTTCTAGGGAAAGTTATAACTATTTTAGTAGACAAAGGTCAAAGAGCAAAAACTAGAATCTGCAGTATCCCACATCGGATTGGAAACACATTGCACTTGTGATGTTTCCCTATATAAGCCCCTCTTCACCTCATCTTTAGTAAGCAATCCAAGTGCCATTTTGGTGCAATCTGGAGGACTTCTGCTAGCATTCTAGTGGATCTCGAAGGCTTTGCTACCACGAGGGGAAGCACCGCCCAACAACGAGTGAAATTTCTCCCAATGTATAGTCAGTTTTAATTTATTTATTTTTTAGTTTTAAAGTTTAATGTTTAGCACTTTTATTGTGAACTTTAGTTTCATAATTATGAGAGGCTAAAATCTTCATCTAAGGTTAAAAATGAAGCCTCGCCATTGTTTAGCATAATATTTTCAGATTTGTTCATACAATTCTGATATTTTTAGTATTAAATGTTCTATTTCAATTGTTTGAGTAAATTCTTATGATTGATAGTTTTTAAATTGTTCTGTTGGATATTCTGTGAGTTTCAATTGATGGATACATCGAATCGTTTTTTATTAAATTGGATATCCTTTGTGATTTGTTAAAAACGGATACATTGGATTGTTTTGGTTTGATTGTGATATTTGTTGTGATTTGTTTAAAGTTGGATTCCTAGAATGTTTTGATAGATTATTTTTATATAGAACATGAAGATATATGCTTTACTTTGGTGGGGTGGATTCAGAAATCTTAGTGTTTTTATCATTAGTCTTTAAATCAATTTAGTTTAGTTTATATTTGTTTTGCAAAAGATAATTCAAAACTTGGAACTAGGTTAAAATAGGCTTAGTTTAGATAAAAATATTTTCACAACGCAATTCCCTGTGGATTCGACCTCGCACTTGCACAACACTATATTGCAAACAACTCGTGCGCTTGCGAGTAATTTAAAACTCACAACATTTGTCAACTATACACCGAGGCCTGTACGTTGAAGATTTCAAGCCCTCAATTGGTTCTTCAATCATACACTGAGGCTTGTGTGCTAAAGATTCCATACCCTCGATAGGATCTTCAACTAGACACTGAGATCAATCCGTTGAACATATCATTCTTTCATTTTCTCCAAAAATTATGAGGAGAACACCCCAAGCATTTCACTTTATCAGCCCATTTTCTCTTAGAGGCCCGAGGAGAATACCTCAAGCATTTCACCTCATCGATCAATTTTCTCCCATAAACTTGATGATAATGCCCCAAGCATTCCACCTCCTCTGCCTATTTCCTCACAAAAGCCCGAGAAGAATGCCTTGAGCATTCCACATCATCGGCCCATTCTCTCCCAGAAGTCTGAGGAGAATGCCCCAAGCATTTCATCTCCTCGACCCATTATTTTCTAGAAATCCGAGGAGAATGCCCTGAGCATTTCACCTCTTTAGTACAATTCCTCAAGAAAGACCGAAGACAATAGTTTGAACACTTTACCTCCTTACCATGTTTTCCTTAAAGAGTCTGATGATTCACCTGCCTTGACAGACTCGAGGCTACTTCCTTAAATGAATAAAATTCGCTCAAGGAAGTGGGGAGTATATGATGTAGAGTAATTTCCTAAGCTAATCAGATGGCAACATGTGGCACCCCAGGCCCACAAACCAAAGAATGCAACCAACAAACTGGTTACACGTGGCTAGAGTAAAAGGTTAATTTCTTCCCTAAACCCTAATTCTATAAGGACACTCATATATGAGAAATCAAATTCCTATCACAACACTCATGAGTTACTTTCCTAAATGGACTCTACTCCAAAACACAGTATAAAATGACTCTTATTTTTATAGAGGTACACCAGAAACAGCTCTCATAGCTTTATTGCCTCTCCATTCTCCATATAGATTATTGACCAATGACTCTTTTATAATTTCTCTGTTTTTGTGTGTGCAATTATTCCGTCAGACCTATGCGATCGTCTGATAGATTTTCAGCATAAATACTAATTATAGCTTCAAGTTAGCTATAATTGTTTTTTTTGTTAATGATTGTAATTATATCTTGATCTTGCTTGTGCATTTCATCATCGAAATATTAATGCCGGTGTTGAACTACTTAGGCACGGTATTTTCTTTCTTTAAAAAATATTCTTGATATTTTATTTTAAATTTCCTTTTTGTTTAATTACTAAATTGTTGATTTTGTTGTTTGGCTTTTAATAAAAAAAAAATAATAGAAGGTATTAAGTTAAATATCGAGCCGTATGATGAAGATCGGTGATTTGCGATATGTTCAGGTGATTAATGCAATTAATGCTAATGCACTTGCAAATTGTATGATTAACTGGTTGATTGAATTGAATTGTTTTGATTTTGTGATTGTTGTAATTAGTTGGTAGTAATAGTAATTAATTTTAGGATTAACCGATTAATGCAGGTTACTTTACACTTTTTTTGTACAAACTCAATTATAAAATTTAATATTTTTTCAAATGAAACTTAAATTCATTTGAAATAATGAATTTTCTTGTTTGGTATAATTTTATTTTATTTATTAAATTAAAATGCATTTTGTGTTTGAAATCAACTAAAAATTCAATTCAATTTCTAAAATTTTTAAATACCCTTAACATTATTAAATAATTTTATGGTACTTCATTTTATTGCTTTTTGTTATTATTTTTTTAAAACAAAACATCATCATTGTTCTCATAAACCAAATTACAAAAGAAGATGAGAAATTAGATAGTAAAGAAAAACGCAAAGGTGAGAACAAGTGCACGTAGAGAAACCTTAAAATTCCACCAACTTTAGCCACGATGGGATCAAAAGATTAAAATCCTATATGAGATTGACATAAAAGTCTGAGAAGGGAGACTGAGAACAAGCAAAGATTGAGAAGAATTTTGATAGAATTTGTCTAAATTTACTCAAGTTAAGGGTGTTAAATTTAAGGGTTTAATAAAAAAATTATTAAAGTGGAACGGGTATGGGTTTGGGTTGGGCTCACGGACCCATAAAGTTGTTAAATGTTGGTAGCCTTCAACGTGTTGATCTCAACTCCAACAATCTCCAAGGTGAACTTCCTGATGCATTTGCAAACCTGAATTCTCTCCAACAGCTTGATCTGTCACAGAATTCATACATTCAAGGCCAGTTACCAAAAGGGTTTGGAAAGCTATGCAATTTGCAGATATTGAAGCTTTCTGTTAACAACATTAGTGGTGAGATAACTGATTTCATTGATGGTTTATCTGAATGCATCAACAGCAGCTTGGAGACACTGGATTTGGGATACAATAGACTGACTGGGAATTTGCCTTGTTCCTTAGGTTATCTTAAGAACTTGAGATTTCTTAAACTTTGGAAGAACTCATTCCGAGGTCCAATTCCACCATCAATTGGAAACTTATCATCTTTGAAGGAATTCTACCTTTCTTATAATCAAATGAGTGGGATCCCAGAAAGTCTCCTGTCAACTTTCATCTCTGGTTGTTTTAGAGCTCTCCGAAAACCCATGGGAAGGTGTCTTAACTGAAGCACATTTTCTGAATCTTTCAAGGCTAAAGGAGTTATCATTCACTAAAGGGTCTCCAAATATTTCCTTGTCTTTCAAGATCAGTTCTGATTAGATTCTGCCTTTCAGGCTGACATATATCAATATTAGGTCATGCCAATTGGGTCCCAAATTTCCCGCATGGCTTAGGAATCAAAAAGCACTGAAAACTTTGGTGCTCAACAATGCCAGGATTTCAGACACCATACCAGACTGGTTTTGGCAGCTGAATCCGCGAGTAGATGAACTCGATGTTGCTTATAATCAATTAAGTGGCAAGGTACCAAACTCCTTAGGCTTCAACAACCCATCCACTGTTGATTTGAGTTCAAACCGCTTTGAGGGTCCTCTCCCACTTTGGTCAAATAATGTGACAATGTTGTATTTGAGGGATAATCTGTTTTTTGGACCTATTCCTCGTGACCATGGCCAAGTAATGTCATTTCTGACAGATTTAGACATCTCTTGGAACTCCATGAATGGCAGCATTCCTTTGTCCATAGGTAAACTAAACGAATTGATAACCTTGGTTTTCTCAAATAACAATTTGTATGGCGAAATTCTTCAGTTCTGGAACAATACACCTTACTTGTCAATACTAGATATGTCAAACAACAGTCTCTCTGGTACAATACCAATATCACTAGGTTCTCTTAGTTCTCTTTTATTCTTGACACTCAGTAACAACAATCTTTCTGGTGAAATCCCTCTCTCCTTGAGAAACTGCACTCTCATGGATAGTCTTGATCTTGGTGAAAATAGACTCTCCGGTAATATCCCGGCTTGGATAGGAGAAAGCATGCCAAAATTGCTGATTTTACGTTTGAGGTCTAACTTTTTCACTGGAAACATTCCTTCACAAGTATGTAACCCTCCTTCTCTTCACATATTGGACCTGTCACACAACAATCTCTCAGGAAAAATTCCTCCATGTATAGGGAACTTAAGTGGCATGAAATCTGAACTTCCAGATACAGAGTGATACGAGGGGAAATTGGCTGTTGCGGCAGGAACAATACTTGAATATCAGTCCACTCTTTACCTTGTCAAAAGCCTGTCAATCAATAATCTCTGGGGAGAGTTGCCAGTGGAGCTCACTAGCCTTGTTGATTTAGGCACCTTGAATCTACCCATGAACCATTTCACCGGGAGGATTCCGATTCAGATTGGAAACTTGTAAAGTTTGGAAACTCTTGATCTGTCAAGAAACAAACTTTTTGGCCCTATTCCTCCAAGCATGGCTTCTCAAACATTTTTGACTCACCTGAACCTGTCAAACAATAACTTGTCTGGAAAGATCCCAACCGTCAACCAGTTCCAAACCCTCAATGACCCATCAATCTATGAGGGTAACCTTGCTCTTTGTGGGCTTCCTTTGCCGGTTAAGTGTGCTGGCACTACTGATGAGACATCTGATCAGTTTCCAAGTAAGGATGAAGAAGACGAAGATGATTTTGAGAAGCTACCCTTCTTCGGTAATGTGCTACTTGGTTTCTTTGTGGGATTCTGGGAAGTTTGTGGCACTTTAATCATAAAAAATTCTTGGAGATATGCTTTCTTTCGTTTCCTTAACCATGCCAATGATAATTTCTTGCAGTTTCCTGAGTTAAGGTTGCTCATCTGCAGAGAAAACCCTCAGAGATCATAACATGCCAAGTGTTGCAATAAGACTGTTTCTTAGTGATAACTTCATGGATTTTAACCCTTCGTTGTACCAAATTTGCACTGTATATTTTTTAAATCAAGATTGGGGGACATTTTCATTAAACATCTTGAAAAACATTTTGAAAACTTGAATAGACAATCAAATTTGCAATAGTGTATAAAATAGTGGGTATTTTAGATCGGACACGTAGTAAGAGAAACATGAAATTCAAAGATACTTAATCATACTTTTACTCAATGAATCGGCATCAAAACTTCTAAACCAGTCCAACATTAAATTACAAAACCACAAACACTATATAGACGTACGACTAAAAAGAAAAAATTAACATTTGTAAAAATCATTGAAAACTATGTTATTGAACTTTTCATTTTATCCTGTCATATACGCGTCAGATTTTCAACATTTAGATAAGAGTATAATATTTAAGTACTCCAAATTAAAAAAAATTTACAAAAATTATTAAAATAAACGAGTCCGACACTAACACGTATCCGAATCTAGGTAGGTTGAAAGTGCATTCAAGAACTATCATTTAAAAAAACAAAACAAAATTATTAAGAAACCTTAATTATGCATAAAGAGACAGAGAGTACCCTTTTGAGTTGAAATGACTGTTAAGAAATATACGGTTAAACCCAAAACCTATTGCAATCAACATGCCAAAAATCAGTCCTTTCACCTTGCATAAGAACCAAAATTTCAAGTAAAATCGGAAACAAAACACAGAGAATCTGTGCCATAGCTGAATACTAACATCAACAGCTCACCTTTCAATCCAAAGCAAAGCAAATCAATATACGAAAATGGAAATTGTTGCAAAAGAAATGCAATAAAACTGTTTTTCTAGTGATGACTTTTTAGCTTTACATATCATTTGGAATAAATGAATTCTATAGGTTTTATAGAATTCATTTCAAATTCTATAGTTGTCATGTTTGGAAAAAAAATACTCTGAAATTCAATTCGAAATGAATTCACTATGAAATTGAGTTAGCTTGTTGCAAATTCTATCAAAAGTTTATTTGAAACTAATGTTTTCAAATAAATTGAAAATTGAATATATTTAGAAATAAATTTTTATGTTTGACTTTCTTATTTTAAGTTATAAGATTCATTTGAATTCTTATGTTTAAAATGTTTGAAATAAATAAAAAATTCAAAAGAAGTGAGAGAGAGGGAAGGGGGAAGGGGGAGGGAGAGAAGAAGAGAGAGAGCTTTTTACATTTCATTTGAAAATTCTATTAATGTTTATAGAATTTGCAACAAACCAACTCAATTCTATAATAAATTTTTTTCAAAATAAATTTTAAAGTTTTTTTTTTTTTTCAAACATGACAACTATAGAATTCAAAATGAAGTCTATAAAAATTACAGGATTTATTTGTTCCAAACGAAATACAAATGAATTCTACATAATGAAAAAAAAAAGGTATGTAGATCAAAATACTCTTTCTTTCCCTCTCTTATTCGCCCCTTTGTTCTTTCTCTTTTTTCTATTTTCTTTTTCATTTATTTCATACATTTAAACATGGAAATACAAATAAATTTTACAATTTAAAATAAAAAATCAAATATAAAAATTCAATTTAATTTATTTTTAAATGAATTCATTTTCCATTTGGTTTCAAACGGCCTCAAACTCTTCATATTGTACGAATAATAGAACTCAATTCACAGTTACAACATAATGGTTCATGCATTGAAGGTTATATGATAAATTAAGTTTGTGCAATGTATCAGGCAATTTACAGATAACAAGAATATGCCACTTATTGAGCTTTAGTCCTTTCAATGTTACATTGACTTTCTTTGACAAGAATGTTGATATGGTGTGGGGGTTTTTAAAATCATTTATCAGCTTCATGTTGCCTGCTTGTTTCATGGAGCCTCCAATCTGTATAGTTTTGGTTTATCTTTATCTTCTCAGACGAGCTAATTTTAGCGTAACCACCACAATCAGCCAATCTCTCATGTTCTCAATGTGCTTAAAATATGCAATTCTCCAAGACTGATTTATTATCAAAGTTCCACAGACTACCAAAATCCCTGTGGCAAATCCTGATCCGATGCCAATGTAAAGCCACAGCATTTCAAAAATGTCATCATCCTGATCATCGTCTTCCTCTCCACTGACAGCAGCAGGAGGAGATGTTTCATGGTCACCCTCACACTTGGTTGGTAATGGGAGTCCACAGAGTGCAGCATTACCTTCATAAATGGATGGATCAATGAAGGTGGAGAACTGATTGGTCGATGGAAAATTACCAGACAAGTTGTTATGCAAAAGGTTCAAGTGATTCAATGAAGTTATTGATACCATGGTTGATGGAATCGCGCCCGAAAGCTGATTTCTTGAGAGATCAAGAGTTTCAAGCTGCTGAAAAATCCCAAATTTGGCTGGTATTTTCCCTGTCAAATGGTTCATGGACAAATTCAGAGTGACCAATCTTGAAAGATTTGATAGCTCTTCAGGTATCTGACCAGACAGGTTATTGCCTGAAAAATCTGTTGTTCACAAGATAAAGAGTTTTTTCATACATAAAGTCTCTTCCTTTTGTTACCACCATCAACTGCCCTTCGTATCGCGGATCAGAAATCTCAGATGACATTCCACTCAAATTTCCAACACAAAGAGGAATTGATCCTGACAGATTATTTTCCGCAAGGTCAAGTATGTGAAGTGAGGAAAGACTGCATAAATCTGCCGGAATCAGACCGGCGAACAAGTTTGATCTTAAACTTAGAATCAATAAAGACGGCAGCTTTCCTCCTATCCATCTTGGAATCTTCCCTGAAAGTCTGTTATCTCCAAGATCAAGAGTTTCAATGATTGTGCAATTCTCCAAGGAAGATGGGATTTTGACCGAAAGATTATTGTTGCTGAGCATCAAGAATTTAAGTGCAGTTAAATAACCCAAAGAACTCGGTATCTCACCTGATAAACTGTTGTATGATAAGTCTACAACATAAGCATCAGGTGTAGTACTCTAGATTTCAGGTATTTTTCCAATGAGATGATTATTGGAGAGAACAAGAGTCAGCAGAGAAGTCAGATTCCCAATGGAAGAAGGAATTGTACCATTTAGAGAGTTGAAAGATATATCTACATCTGCTAAATTGGGCATTCTTTCACCAATGTCTTGAGGAATTGGTCCTGAGAACAAATTATGATCTAAATGAAATGAACTCAAATTGGGTGACAAGATTGGTAATGGACCTGAAAACTGAATAAAATTCAAGAAAACAATACCTTGAGGAGTGAATTTTATGGTGTTTGGCACTGAACCTGTCAAATTATTGTAACTGAAGTCTAGCTCATCTAAGACCAAATCTAACTTCCAAAACCAATCTGGTATGGAGCCTAAAATCCCTGCCTTCCACACAGAAACAGATTTTAGCTCGTTTTGATTTCTAAGCCAAGCAGGGAATTCAGGGCCTACCCTGCAACCTTGGAGGTTTAGGAATCTGAGTTTAAAAGGCGGCAGCCATTCAGAACTTATATTGAAAACCAAGGTAATATTGTTTCGAAAAATTTGAAGGATATACAACTCCTTCAAACTTGTTAGATTAGCCAAATGAGCTTCTGTAATGGTACCCACCCATTGATTACTTTTGAGATCTAATGAAACTAATGAAGAAAGTTTTCCGACACTAGCTGGAATTTTTCCATTCATTTGATTTACTGACAGATAGAATTCTTCCAAGGAAGACAAGTTTCCAATGGATTCAGGAATTGAACCCGAGAATGTGTTGTCCATAAGATATAGATGTTTCAAGTTCTTCAAGTTTCCCAAGGAATCAGGGAGAATCCCACCCAGTTGATTGTATCCCAAATGCAATGACTCTAAGCTATAGTTGGTGCATCTAGACAATCCACTGATGAATTCAGTGATCTCACCGCTAAATTTATTGAAGGAAAGATCAAGCACACGCAAACTGCAGAGATTCCCTAGATTTTTCGTTAACTTTCCCTCAAGAAAAGAATTCTCAGACAACTCAAGATGCTGCAGAAAATTCAAGTCTGCAAATTTATCAGGAAGTTCACCTTGGAGATTGTTGGAGCTAAGATCAAGATGGATTAGGCTACTTAAGTTGAAAAGCCAAGTGGGTATTGAAGAATTGAATCCATTGTTGACAAGATCAAGAACTGAAAGGGATGTAAGGCTAACAAATGGAAGAGAGACAGGAAGAGAGGAAAGTCCACAAGCTGGTAAATACAATTCTGAAAGTAAAGGAAGCATATTGATAGCTTCAAGCCAATACTTTGCAGCTTCACTAAGATCTAGACTTCCCAAATTCAAGTGTTTCAAAGAAGAAAGACCCGATAACCAACGCAGATCATTCCCATTGGACTGATCAAAGCAATTGTTTAGATCAAGGTAACGCAAGCTTGTAAGGTTTCCCATATTTGAAGGAATAGTTCCACCAAAGGATGCACCAGAGAGATTAAGATATCTCAGTGTCTTGATTGATCCAATGAATTTTGGAATTGGGATTCCTTCAAATCTGTTCATGCCCAAGTCTAAGTACTTCAAGTATTTCAAATCAAGCAAAGAAGGACTTATCTCTCCGCCTAATGCATAAGCTGCTGCATCAATATCAGGATTGCTTGAATACAGATTGCTAAGTTTGAGTTTCGTTATGCGCCAGCTGTTGTTACTGCACTGCACACCAGACCAGCTGCAACAATCTTTGCCGAACCAGGAAGAAAGGCGGCCTGAAGGATCAGTAAGGCCTGCTTTGAAATTGAGAAGAGATTTTCTCTCAATTTCCATGCATCTGATATTTTGATATATACCATTGCAGGAACCAAGTTTTACAGTTTCCAGATAGAGGAATCCAGAGAGCAGGATCAGAACAAGAAAATGAAGTTGGATGGAGGTATTTTTATCTGCCATTTATATTGTAGTTAAAGAAGTTTGATGAACTTCATTGGAGGATATGGTGTATTATTTATAGCTAAAAATTGGCGGCTGCTATAGTTTGCTTTTATCTAAATTTTCCTAAAGCTCCACTGTCTTATGCCAATTTTTAATGTTTGTTCGTGGAAATTTCTGAAAGGAAAATGTTAAGAATGGTTATGCTCAGGGATTTTAAATAATTAGCTCATGCTTAGCTCATGCTCAGGGATTTTATCTGCCATTTATATTGTAGTTAAATAAGTTTGATGAACTTCATTGGAGGATATGGTGTATTATTTATAGCCAAAAATTGGCGGCTGCCATGGTTTGCATTTATCTAAATTTTCCTAAAGCTCCACTGTCTTATGCCAATTTTTAATGTTTGTTCGTGGAAATTTCTGAAAGGAAAATGTTAAGAATGGTTATACTCCTTAAATAATTAGCTCATACCTATCTTTCATGTTCTCATTGAACTATATATCTCTTTTTCTTTTTGGGATTTAAATGCCAGCAAGAAGGTCTTTTAGTTTGGCAACTTGGCTCATGGAGAATGAAAAGTACTTTTTTCCCATTGGCAGAAAAATTATATAATTACCGAAGAGGGTTCTCTTGAGCTTGGCTATCCCACTTGTTTGAATAAAGACATTAGTTGTTGAAGCAAGTGGGTGGTAGAGTCTAGCAAGGCTGTTGCTCAATCTGTGGGTCAGAAAAATACTATAGAAGCACACATACAATCTGTGTTAACTTGATTAGGACATGTGGATGGAACGGTTTGCATGTACTAAAAAATTAGTCAGGTTAGAGAGTGACGTGTACATTAATGGGCAAAACAGCCATTTCATCAACTATGAGTAAAATGATAAAAACTTGCCTAAGGACAAAAAGGTAAAACCGTACTTAACCTACGGCACAATCTTCTCTCCATTAGTATTTTATCCGACGATCCAAATTGTATACTATAAACACTACAACATAAATGATATTTGCCAGCGCTTAATTACCGGTGCTTCTTAAAAACACCGCAATATAATTGCCGCCGGTGCTTATTTTGTGGCGCTCCCGAGAAGCGCCGCAATATACACAGAAAATATAACGGCGCTTCAAAGCACCGTTATCTATGAATATGATTTGATATAGTGGCGCTTTCAAGCACCGGTATGTGCTAGTTTTATATGAAATGGGTATCGATCATATATCGGTGCTTTAAAGCGTCAGTATATGCCATTCCATATACCGGCGCTTTAAAGCGCCGGAATATGCTCCTTTGCATATACCGGCGCTTAGAAGCGCCGAAATATGAAGAATGGCATATAGTAGCGCTAATAAGCGCCGCTTTATGCTAAAAATTTCCAATATAAATAACGTGCCGCCATTTCCCCTGCAACTTTCCCAAATTTCTCTGCTGCTCGCGCGACTCCACAGCGCCATTTCCCCCAGAATTTTTTATCTGCTCCGCGCTTAGCTCCACCGCGCCTGTGTCTTGCTATCACGTCTCTTGGGCTAAGGCATAAGTTGGTTTCTTTCCTCTTCTCGTTTCTGTTTTTTCTCCCTCAGACCCCCTCACCAAAGGTTACCTTTTTCTCTCTTCCTTCCAGAAGCAACGGTGACGTCTCTGCATCTTTCCACGACTGGGTACAATTTTCCGGCGAAGCTATCCCACCAGGCACCAGCAGCTCCAATACTCCCTGCCAGGTACCGAAACACTCTTTTGTTAAGCTTTTAAGATTTTTGTTTTTCGTCATTTGATGTTGAAATTCTGCTCTGTTCAATCAATTTGCATAAAAAAAATTTAGGTAATCTAGGTACAAAACGTATACCTACCTAAAAGTTCCTTTTAGGTAGGTAATCTAGGTATGAGATTACTTTTGAATGATATGAGATTATAGAGGGGGGTTTATATAGGATTGAAGATGGCTTCAAAAGGAAAACAGGCAAAGAGAAAATTATGGAACAATTCAAGACTGAATGGGGGAGAACGATTTTCTCCTTTAAATGTGGAAAATGGCTAATTTATTGAACCAAACCACACAAAAAAATAACACCTACATTAACAATAATTAAATAAAAAAAGTTGGTACAAAAAATACTCATGAATTTTCACATAATTACTAGTGGGGTTTTCTTGGGACAACATCTGGACAGGTGCTGTTGATGCACCAGCACAGGTGCTGTTGCTACACCAGCACCACCACCTGCACATGTGACTATGTGCGGCTTAGATTACTTAGTGAAAAATATGGATCTGGAGCCAAGGAAGACAAGGAGTGGAGGAAGATTCCTGTCAAAGCATACAATTTTTTTGAAAAAAAAACTCTTCATTTTTGTCTTGTGTAATTGATCTTATTTTTTCCATTCTCATTACCATTTTGAGAGTAGTAGCTCTTTTTACCTTGTTTCCAATGATATAATGTGCCATATATTTTTCACCGAATCCAGCGTTATTAAAATATGGTTATTGCGATCTTAAGAGTAGCTTAACTAGGATTTTCTTTATCTGTTAATTGTGGAGGAAGTGATATAATTTATGAGATGCATTTTATTAAATCTGAAATTGTTTCAATTAGTGATTCTGAAATTGTTTCAATTAGTGATTCTGTTTTTGTGTTGCTGTTTTCAAATCATACAACAGTTTTTCTCGGTTTTCCATGCGATTTTCATCTTCTGCTTTTGTGTATAGTTTGAATTTAAAATTAAGAAAATTTCAAATTATCATAGGCTTATTGCTAGTCATTTTTAATTTGAATGGCATATTAGAGTTGAGGCCCCCGTATGAAGACTAATTAAGTTGTTATGGCAGACCAATTAGATCCCAAAATAATTATTTAACTTGATGCTTTGTTTTCCCTAGGAAACAGTATATCTCACTCTTACTCTTCTTTTACTACTAATTAAAATCTCAGCATATATACCAAGGCAAATAAAAAATTGTGTAGACAAAGAAATACATGCACAAGGACACTTTGGCAGCATTCAAACCTAAATATAATAGTATTAATTAAGAATCTATGCTCATTTTCCATCTCTTGCTCACATCTTACTCTCTATACTTGGATATTACTATCATTTCAAAGAGACATGGACGTTTACTTTTAAGTTAGTCTGTTCAAGCAGCTTACTCATGGTTGAATATGGGGTCTAATTGTGTCTTTATTTATGGGTGTTTATCACTTTCTCCATGATTGTGTATCAGTCTTTATAGTGCCAGGTACTGTTGCTGCACCAGCACCAGCACAGGTGCTGTTGCTGCACCTGCACCAGCACCAGCACCAGCACAGGGCACCAGCACAGGTGCTGTTGCTGCACCAGCACCAGCACAGGGCACCAGCACAGGTGCTGTTGATGCACCAGCACCAGCACACACCAGCACCAGCACAGGTGCTGTTGCTGCACCAGCACCAGCACACACCAGCACCAGCACAGGTGCTGTTGCTGCACCAGCACCAGCACCAGCACAAGCACACACCAGCACCAGCACAGGTGCTGTTGATGCACCAGCACCAGCACAGGTGCTGTTGCTGCACCAGCACCAGCACCAGCACAGGGCACCAGCACAGGGCACCAGCACAGGTGCTGTTGATGCACCAGCACCAGCACACACCAGCACCAGCACAGGGCACCAGCACAGGTGCTGTTGCTGCATCAGCACCAGCACAGGTGCTGTTGATGCACCAGCACAGGTGCTGTTGCTGCACCAGCACCAGCACCAGCACCAGCACAGGTGCTGTTGCCGGAGCTTTCAACTCTGGAACTGGCTTTCAGAAAAACCTTCATTCACTAGATGTGAAGCAACCAGCACCAGCACCTGCACATGTGACTCTGTGAGGCTTAGATTACTTAGTGAAAAATATGTTGGATAGTAAGATTGTTGGGAGTTGGGGCATTGAGTTTGTATCATATGCGACTTGTTCTTTGCACATTTGTATTTGTTAATTTCTTTGGATAATTAAAATTTGTAAAATATAACAATTTCTTTGGATAATTTCTTTAAGTTTGTAAAATATTACAATTCTGACTTTATTAACATTGTTTTAGGAAAGTCTATTGGCGTCATCTAAAAATGGATAAAAGTTGGATAGATAAACCGAGGTCGAGTGAAGCCTATATGGATGGTGTTGCAAACTTCATTAGATTTGCATGTCAGAAAGCTTGTGGTCGTGGTAGTATTGTTTGTCCATGTAGGAGATGTAGTAATTGTTATTCATTCGAACCAGAAATTGTTTAGGAGCATCTATTGTATAATGAGTTTAGTCCAAGTTACACCGAGTGGGTTTTTCATGGGGAGAAAGTCTCTCGTATAGACCATACTCACACTAGTTCACAACCCACTAGTGTTCCAGGTGGCTTCATGGGACGAGATGACGTGTTGGGTTTGCTCCGAGGTGCCTTCGAGGTTACTTGTGAAAACCGAAACAATGAACCATTAAGTTTAAGAATCGAAGTGGGATCTTCAAATGAGCATGGTGAAGAGCAACAGGCTCATGGTGGGTTTGAGTTCAATAATTATGGGGATCCTTTACACGTCGAACATCCAGTTCGTTCTGCTATTGATGAGACGACTCAGTATCGCAATTTGATGAAAGATTACGATACTAACCTTTATCTGGGTTGTCAAAATTTCACAAAGTTAAGTTTCACGTTATATCTACTACACCTCAAATGTTTGAATGGGTGGTCTGGTAAATCTCTGACTATGTTGCTCAAGTTTATCAACATGGCATTTCCGATGTGTGCTCCATTGCCATCAAATTATTATGAAGCCGTGAAGATTATCAAAAGATTGGGTCTTGGGTATGAGAAGATTCATGTTTGTCCTAATGACTGCACACTGTATTGGGGTGAGCATGTGAATGATGAATTTTGTCATGCGTGTGGTGTGCCACGGTGGGTCAAAAACAATGCTGATGTTGAGGATCCATTGAATGAGATGGACGGTCAATCGAAAAAGAAAAAGCCAGCTAAGGTATTGCGTTATTTTCCGCTAATACCGAGATTGAAGAGGATATATATGTCATCTAAAACGGCTTCGTTGATGAGATGGCATGACAAAGATCGGACAAATGATGGGATTTTAAGACACCCTGCGGATGGATTAGCCTGGAATGAATTAGATAGATTGTATCCCGATTTTGCCGCTGATCCTCGCAATGTTAGGCTTGGCCTAGCTAGTGACGGGTTCAATCCCTTTCGAACAATGAGTTCAACTTATAGCACATGGCCCGTTCTTTTAGTCCCATACAACTTGCCATCGTGGCTTTGCATGAAGCAAACATCCTTCATCATTTCAATGGTGATTCCTGGTGAGAGAAGCCCCAGTAATGATATTGATATCTTTTGCAGCCTCTAATTGAAGAGTTGAAACAATTATGGGATGGTGTTGATGCGTTTGATGCGTCCACCAATCAAAGCTTTAAGCTTCGCGCTTCTCTTCTTTGGACCATTAATGATTTTTCAGCCTATGCAAACTTATCTGGTTGGAGCACCAAGGGGCGGGTTGCTTGTCCATGTTGCGGGGAATCTACGCATTCTGTATGGTTAAAGCATGGGGGAAAGTTTTGTTATATGGGTCATCGTCGATGGTTAGCAGAAAACCATGAGTTTTGTTTTCAAAAGGATCAGTTTGATGGCACCATAGAGTTGGGATATGCTCCTGTTCCACCGTTTGGCCACGATGTTTTAAGACAACTAGAGGGTCGAAACTATAGCTATGGTAAAACCTCAAAGCTTGCTAAGAAGAGGGCAAGAGAAGATGTTGGTACCTCTACGGGGCAAGTGCTAGTGGATGAAGTTGATAACCTTTTTGAGGGTGTGGACGATTTCCTTGAAAATGTTGATAATGATGATATTCCTATGGATGGGGGAGTTGTAGATACGTTGTGGAAAAAAAGAAGCATCTTTTTTGAGTTACCATATTGGAAAGACAATCTATTGCGTCATAATTTAGATGTGATGCATATAGAGAAGAATGTATGTGATAATTTGATTGGAACAATATTAAATATAGATGGTAAGACTAAAGATAATAAGAAGGCACGCCGCGATCTCGAGGAATTTGGTATTAGGAAAGACCTCCATTTAGTTGTTCTTCCTAATGGAAAAAATCACTCACCTCCAGCATGCTACACTATGTCCACGAAGGAGAAGCAGAATTTCTTGACAGTTTTGGAAAATCTTAAAGTTCCTGATGGGTATGCATCAAACATCTCGAGATGTGTCAACCTAAAGGATTGTAAGCTGTTAAACCTAAAGAGTCATGACGGTCACATATTGATGCAAGAAATCCTTCCGATTGCCTTAAGAGCATCTTTGCCTGGATATGTTGTAGCAGTTGTGTCTAAGTTATCATCATTTTTCAAAACTTTATGCTCTAAAGCCCTTGATCCCCATGAGCTTGACTTATTGGAGTCGCGTGTTGCTTTGACACTCTGCTATTTGGAGAAAATATTCCCCCTGGGTTTCTTTACCATTATGGTTCATCTTATCATTCACTTAGCCTCCGAGGCTAGACTTAGGGGTCCCGTACACTACAGGTGGATGTATCCAGTTGAGAGGTTAGATGTTCAAAGCTATTCTGTGCACTTTGGTTTTTTTTTTTTTTTATATATATATTGGCTACATAATTTATCTTTCATTTTTTTTGGCTTTGTAAGGTATTTAGTCCGCTTGAAATCTTACGTACGTAATAGAAGTCGACCCGAGGGGTTAATTGCTGAAGGATACAATGGGGAAGAGTGTCTAACATATTGCTCCCAATACTTCAAAGGTGTAGAGACAAAATTCAACCGCCCCCAAAGGAACAGTGATACAGTAAATGTTTCGGATGAATACATGTTTTCTTCTGGTGGACGGATAATGGGAAAGATTGTGAGTGTTGAGCTCGATGACATGTCATTGGCTCAAGCACATCGTTATGTGTTGCTCCATAATGATAAACTTTCTGATCTTCGTTGGTTAGTATCAATAAAGGAATTTAATTAGTAAGCATGTGTTTAAATTGAGTTTTTATTATATGTTATTATCACTGTGATGGCTAACAGAGACATAAAAACATCAAATATTGCAGCGAATTTTTGGCTGCTCAAAGGCTAACCAACCGTTCTAATCGACCAATACAAAGTCTCGAACAAAAGTGGTTGGTTGAGAAATTTCCCTCATGGCTTATGAGACAGGTTAGGCATAATCACAAGAGTCTTCGAAAGTTATCAGTGTTTTCAATTAAACATTGAATGTTGTTGTCTCATATTAATTGTTTGGAAATGTTTAGGTGCCATGGATGGTGGATAACAATTATTCAGATGAACTAATTGCCTTTGCTCGAGGTCCGAATAATGTTGTTAGGAGATTCAATGGATTTAACATCAACGGATTTAAATTCCACACAAAGGAACGTGAGAGGTGTAGACGATCTCAAAATTCGGGAGTTATGGTTGAAGCGGATGATAAAATGTTTTATGGTGTGCTCAACGATATCATTGAGTTGGATTACTATGGGACGTTTAAGATTGTCTTGTTCCGTTGTGATTGGGTGGATATTAATTCACCCAGGGGTTTAAAGAAAGATGCAAGTGGGTGCATTCTCGTGAACTTAAATAGGTTAATACACACTGGTCAGTTATTGAAGGATGACCCATTCGTACTTTCATCTCAAGCGAAACAAGTGTTTTATGTGTAAGACCCAAAAAGAAAGGAATGGTATCATGTTGTGATCACAAAGCCAAGGGACCTATATGAAATGGGGGAAAAAACGCAGGAAGATGATGATAACACTTACAGCCAGTGCACGTTTCCTAATGTAGTGGTAGACGATCAATTAGATTGTATCTCAACTTGGGCTAGGATGGACATTGACGAAGATACCAACTAGTTTTATATGCATTTCCGTGTAATTATATTTGGATGTGTATTTATGTGATGGACTTGTGTGTCAACGAGTTTTGTTAGGGTTTATTGTAATCTATCGGGTTACTGTTGGTTTGTATCACACATAACAAGAGTCCTGAACTTTTTTGTGTATTGTTTGTTGAATGCTACTTTAGAATGTCATAAATTTCTGTTTTAGTTGTATCATTAATTATTGCTTGTTCTTTAAATCCTATTTGAAGCAATTATTTGTTCATTTGTTCTCAGGTTCTCTGAAGTTATTGATTGCTGCGACCCATTGAACATTCCTATCTTTCAGGTGTGGTTCTTCTAATTCTTGTTAACTTTTAATGCATCCTTGATAGTGTGAGATATAATCATTTTAATGTTTTTATGTATACAGATTGTAAGATGTATAGGTCAAAAAATATCCCCACCTCGGTTAGAGATAACATGACAAACCAGTATGCTGCTGAGTCTTTACACCATCAAGAAGATATTCACCATGAGCATGAGTATCACCTTGATGATGATCATGACTCGCAAAATGATTCTGATACCGAGCCAATAACAACGGGAAGTAATCACAATGATAGTGAACAATACGAGATAATTGGTAATTTTTGTATTATAATACATTCTCTCTCTAACTAGTTTGATACCACATTGTTATACTAATTATAAAATTTGTAGATCCTGAAGGGAGGTTGAGGAAGCAAACACGTGTCCTAAGACCCTCACAAGTGTGGTCCCTTCAACATGGGGAAAAAATTGTGGTCCACTTCAATGCACATCATCAACCTATTAAGAAAGGTGGCCAAATGTTAAGTAGCTGGTTGGGCAAGGTTGCAAAGAGAGGGAACCTTTGTCCGCTTAATTACACGGATTGGAAAAAGGTCTCTTCTAGCTACAAGAAGGATCTTGTTATATTGATTTGGGTAAGTAACAACTTAACAACCATTGATTGCCTCCAATTTTTTTTTTTTTCGTGGTGTTGTACATGTATAATCCCTAACACCAATAATGTTTATTTGACATCGATTTTCTTTCTTTGTGGTAGAGGAAGTTCCATTACCCTACGGTTGAAGCAATAGACAATATTTTGTTGAGGATGATAGGGAAAAAATGGAGGGACTACCGATATGTGCTGAAAAGGGACTACGTGAGGAACAAAACAAAACAACAAGTTATGAGCAATGATGTTCCAAAAGGTGTAGATCAAGACCAGTGGAAGCATCTGGTGAACTACTGGTTCTCTGACCAGAGTGAGGTTGTTTTAAGATAATTATGTTCATTTAGATTCGCATTGTTTCTATTTGTCTATTAATGGCTGATTATTCAATTGGTTTATTATTGGTGTAGAGATATTCTACTATAGGGACAGCGGCACGTGAAAGACAACAATGTCCTCACACGTCCGGTTCAAAGAGTTTTGCCAAAAGACGGGATGAATATGTGAGTTAATTTGTTTCATTCATCCAATCTTTCATTTGAGATGTAGTGTATTGAGTCAAAATTTGAACTTTTTTCATACATGGTAGGAGATGACACATGGGAATGAGCCCGAGCGCGTAGAGTTTTTTGCTGAAACTCATAAGATGAGACTTTTATTGATGATGCATCACGACAATTTATGGTAAGTTCACTTACGTATATGATGGAACGAGTCCGGTTCAATGATTGTTGCAGTGATTTTCCTTGTTGGCTTTTAGAGATTGAAGTTTCATTAGTGGGGTGTATTTCAATTAAAGAAGACAGGCATCCTACCTAGTACTTATTACTTGGCTATAAAACTTAAAGAAAGCTTCTAAGATTAATAGTTTTAACTGGACTATGAATTTAACAGCAATATTTGTATAGCAAGCCATATCAGCTGTGAGTCCTTCCCATTGTGGGCCAAATAATATTTGAGTTCACACAACTGTGGCTGTAGAAACCCATCAGATTTGGGGTAGTTGGATCAAAAGTAAATATTTTCCGTTTCACAACATTTATTGGACTGATTGAGTTAGATTAAGGATATGAATGCATCCTTAATCGCTGAGTTTACTCGGTAAGAGGTCCGATGAGCTCTATTTCAGATGCATTTTACTAAAGCTCCTAGCCTGATGGTATATGTGCTTTATTTTATCAAAAGTACTGAGATATTGTTGGGGATGAAATTACTGAAATTTTTTTACTTTTTTTTAATGGAGGTTTGATGGATCCTGTAGTTAATTCTACTTTTATTGTCTTTATACCCAAAGTGAAGAATCCAGAGTGTATTTCTCAATTTAGGCCTATCAGTCTTTGCAATGTCCTTTATAAGATTATTGTTAAAGTTCTGGCAAATAGGTTAAAGTTAGTTTTACCATCTATTATTGTTCCCTATCAAAGTGCTTTTGTTTCAGGCTGATTGATTACCGATAATTTTTTGGTTGCCTATAAATTGATGTATAAACTAAAGACTAACAGAGGAGGGAAAGAAGGCCTCATGGTATTAAAATTATATATGAGTAAGGCCTATGACCGGTTTATATTGAATTTTTTGGAGGGTGTTATGGGTCGGATGGGCTTTCATTCTCATTTGATTAGTTTAATTATGCAATGTATATTGACAGTCTCTTATTCGGTATTAGTAAATGGAGATCCCAAGGGGAATATTACTCCCTCGCGAGGGCTTCGACAAGGAGATCTCTTTTCCCCTTATTTATTTATCTTGTGTGCTGAAGTATTATTATCTTTAATCAGGAATAAGGAAGAAAAAGTTTCTATCCATGGGGTTTGTGCTAGTAGTAATGGTCTCGCTGTTTCACACCTCTTCTTTGCAGATGATAGTCTGTTATTTTGTAATGCTTTTAGTGTTGAACGCGAGGTGATCTCTGATGTCCTATCTCTTTATGAAGCTAGTTCGAGTTAAGTCGTTAATTATGATAAATCTGCAATATGTGGCATGGTGAACGAATTAGTGATCTTATTCGATGAAACTCCTCCTGGAGTAGTTTTTGTGTTTTTTTAAGAGAGAAAAAAAATTCTTTCTGGTGCCTCATGAAAAAAGAAGCTTTCATTGTTACAAAGTTTCATCAGGCTTGTGATTACTGCATACTTATGTTCCTAACTTACATGTGTAGGTGTAGAGATATAACTTGCTTTCTCGAAAGGTTAAGAACTTCCTTTTTTAATGTACTTGATTATTTAAATCCTATAATTTACCATTAGAATTTTAGTGACAATCATTCAACTTCCCTCGTGATGAACAGAAAAGCTAGATGAAGACTACTTTCTTCTTGAATGGTTAACATGAATTGTATGCAACCAGCCATAATATGGAAAGGCTACTTTCCCTTTTCCATCCCTTTGTATTTCTGGTTGACTACTGATTGAATAAAAGCAGTTAAAATTGGTTGTGAATTGGCTACATTGTTTGGATTGTATAATTGTAACTTCTTGCAGGAGGTTTTATGGAAAAATAGGGGAAATTCTGCCTGTTTTTCTATAAAATATGATAAGTACCTTTTGTTTTATGTATATTTCGCTGTAATTAGCTACTAAATATTCGGAGGAGTTAATCTTTATTGTTTCCTAATTGTAGGTGACAGCGGAAGCTCGTGTTGCTGAACTTGTTGCAGCTTTAGGATCCTCTGATGCTAGCAATAATTTAGCAATACAAAATGAAGTCTTCACCGAGCTTATGGGTGAAGAGAGTTTCGGTCGTGTCCGAGGTCAGGGTTTTGGAGTTACACCCTCTGCTATGTTTGGACTTTCAGCTCAAATGAGGAATGAAATGAGATACCATGGGGCTTATGCTGAAGAGATAAATAGTCTGAGAGCACAAATGGAAGAAACTAATCAACAGCATGCGCATCAGAGTGAACAGTATGCGCATCAGATTGAACAACAGTCGCATCAGATTCAAGAAATTACAGCTAAGCACGATGATCAAATGAACAGTATGCAATCCCAAATGGATGAGCTGAAGTCTTTACTAAAACAATTGGTTAGTAGAGGACCTCAAAATTGATGCCAAGTGTGATGACCTATGATTGTTTTTTTTTTTTTGTACATGACATAAGTTCTGTACTGAGTAAAAGAATTTTTATGGATGATATATTTTATATATTGAACAACATTTTGAAAATTTATGGTACATTTTATATATTGAAGAACAGTTTTAGATTTTATGGAACATTTTATTTATTGAATGATTCATTTTATTGTACAATATTAAACCAAAATAAAGTAAAAAAATAAAATTAAAAACAGTTAAGCGTCGCTAAACTAAAATAATGTGAAAAAAAAAACAAATTAAAACTATACCGGCATTTATCTACCGGTGCTTTTAAGCGCCGCAAAAATACACACATTGCGGCGCTTACAGAAAGCACCGGTATTTGCGCTTCGACACCATTCATACCGGCACTTTATCCGGCGCTTATGAAAAACGCCGGAAATTCATATTCCGGCGCTTTAAAGCGCCGAAATATGCACAAAAAACCGCCGGCGTTAATCATTTATGTTGTAGTGAAATGACCTCCTCTTTTATAGAAGAGTTCAAAATATTTTATTTAAATTCAAAAACCAATACATTCAACTCTCTTTTAAAAGTCTGAATACAGTTTCTCTTTTGATATGCATATATATTGATTTGGGTGTTGGATTGATCCTCCATAAATACTCTTGGTTTTCACCGAGTGTCTTTCAAGTACTTAACAGATACTCAAGTACTTGAAGTTGAGAGAGCGAATAAAGACCAAGGTACTTACCTTATCTATCATCAGTCTACATCCATCGAGGTCGTAGCACCGTCTTAGTGATTATCATACTTTACATCACCCAAAAAAATAATTCGATGGTTAATTGATTTGGAGTCAACGTGTCGCGATTGAATGGGTGGAAATGAGTTACAAGTTTCTCTTGTTTACTTGTATAGTTAATAATGTTAACTTTGAAAATTTCATGATCACCACCCGTTGGGTAGCGATTATTTTGTGTTCATATCTAAATTAAACAATCAAAAACAAACTTCTAGCATAAGATTACTATATTTTTGCAATACATCATCAGAGGATACTTCATTTGCTTTTAATAAGATTTCTCTTCACTTTGTAAATGTTATTTAAATACCACAAGTTATGATATATGGATTTTTCATTTTAGCATGTTAGTCAAGTTAAAAAAAAAAAGAAGTTAAATATGATTTTGTATGACGCTTGAATACTCTAAATCAATTTAAAAACTTACAAAAATAGACAAGTTTCAAACTCGAACACACATATCTGATACCAATATCTATACTTTGAGTTCAGATAATATATTTTTAATGAGATTGCTAGAAAATGTTCTTCATATGGAAGGATAGAAGTATATAAAGCTCACCATCTTTTAAAAAAAAAAAAATTATTCTCAATAACTCAATTCTAATAAGCACAAAAAAATACCACTCCAGGATCTATTAAGAGGAAATATGTTGAGATCTAAATTAGAAAGAAAAAAAATAATTATAACCACGCTCTCTCTCCTTCAGCTTGGCTATCCCACTCGTTTGAATAAAAGCATTAGTTGTTGAAGCAAGTGGGTGGTAGGGTCTACGAGTCTAGCAAGGCTGCAGCCCAATCGGTGTGTCAGAACAGTACTATCGTAAAAGCACATAAAAAAAATTGCTCCCTTACAAAATTTTTGGCCAAATCATATTCAGAATGTCCTAAACTTTATTAAAAATTTTAAAATTTTTATTGATAACATTAGTAAATTTTAAAAAATAAAATTATCAAAAAAATCTTTTAAAATTATCAAAAAAATTTTGAACGCATTTAAAATATTAATTTTAACTTTTTATACTCGATCTAACCAAAAATTGCTTCACTCTCATCGTCCAAAAAAATTATGGTTAACTTGATTTGTAGTCAACAAGTGGTGAATGTTTGTACAGTGAATATAAAAAACTCGAATGATAACAAACAAGTTTATGTAGAGTTGATGTCTTCTCGTTGAATAGATTCGTAGATAGACACAAATGATGGATGGATACATGTCTTTATTCTTGATCATATTGTTGGAGAAAATGAGTTAGAAGTTTATCTTGTTCGATTTCTGCTTGCTTGTTTGGTACTTTGAAATTTTTCATAATCACCACCTGTCAGGTAGCAATTTGGGTAGATGAAATGAAGCCAAAACCAATCTTTTATTAAGCTTTATTAAACTGTAAATCTCCAACCCAAGCGTTTGCTATGTTTAATTAAATTAATTCAACTTTTCTGCATTCTCAGGTTTGTTTGATTCAAGGCCCAATAGTTTCTGTTCATATCTAAATTTGAGAATCCAAAACAAATTTTCTAGTAGAGGACTACCATCCTTTTGTAATGAGTAGTGCTATACATAACCATTTTTTGTTATTTGAGACATCTCTCCTAGTTTCATTAGTAATTGATAGAAACTAGATTAATAATAGAACCACTGTTGGCCAGTAATTCATAAAATGTTCTTTATATCTCACTTGTTACAGTGTTTTTGACCCAAAAAAATACAGAAAAAAATGATTAGTTTGTCTCCGTCAATTACTAGTCACCTTCAACCAATTACATGTTCATTTGTGTGATCCCCAACGGTGATATGAATAGCATTAATGTTTTGCAGTACATCATTAGAGGATACTTTCATTTGCTTTTAAAAGGCTTCTCTTTACTTTGTAAATGTTATTTAAATATACTACAAGCTATGTTACACGGATATTTCATTTTAGCATGCTAGTCAAGTTAAACTCAATGTTGTATGACCTTCTAACACTCAAAATCAATTAAAAACTTATAAAAATAAACGAGTCTCACACTCAAATATATACTTGTATTTGTACCTGAGTTCTGATAACATACTTTTAGTGAGATTGCTGAAAATGTTCTTCATATGGAAGGATAGAAGTGTATAAAGCTCACCATCTTTGTATGTTGCAGAGTGGACAAAACCAATACCAAATGTTTAGTAGAAAAGAAGAATGAGAAGAAATAAAAGTGAGAAGATAAAAAATTAGAAATGAGAGATTAGATAAGAATTAATTTATACACATTACACTAAAATAATGAAATGATTCATTACTTTGCATAGACAAAATGATTCTGTACTGTGAGATGTTGATACATGTTAGATTTAAAGTTTTTCAATGATTTGGTGTTCCAACCGCCAATAATCATATTATCAAACATATTTCTTTTTATGAAATTATCAGACATATTTTGGATGTGTGAATACGTCAAGTAAAATTAAGAATCAAAGAAAAATAATTGACTTTGCATAGACAAAATGAATTTCATCTTTCATGGACCAAGTAAAAGAACAAAAAAAAAAAAAGAAAAAAAAAAGAAAAAGAAAAAAGAAAGACTCCAAAACTTGGAATGTGCATCGGGTCTATATGTCAAAATTAGAGTTAGGGGTATTCTTTAAAGAAAGACTTGGGGGTCAATGCGAACCCAAACATTGGGTTGCCTCCGCTGATTGAGTTTGACCAAAGTTTCTGACATTGTCAACTCAACACAAAACCCTGGATCATTAGAGGTGTAATCAATTTCTAAGTCTACACTATTATAGTTTTATTTGTTTTTTATTGCAACTTCCATAATGGGAACAATAGATATTGATTTCAAATGTTAATGGGTTAAATGAGACTTTTATTTTATTCCTTTCATACTAATGTTGGACACGATATTTTGAATACGGTATGACCCTTAAATACTCCAAATCAATTAAAGTTTACAAAAACTTTTGTTTTAAAGAAAGGACAAGTCTGGGTAACACAGGACTATGACAATGTTAGAAAGTAGAAGAAAACTTACCTCAGTTTCATTCAACTCAAGATTAGGTCCCAAGCTAGATTATCTCTGTCCTCTCAGATGTTGCCATGTCAGCTTCTGAAAACAACAAAATAGAGAGCATAGTCAAGGTTGGCAAAACCCATTTCATGATGATGAAAAATCCTCCATAGAAAGTATTCTGATATTTCAATATTAGAATTTGTTATAGAGTAGCACCAGTTATATAATAGAAGCAATTATAATTTCTAAAACCAGTTTCAGTAAATCGATAAAAAAAAAAAAAAAACACAGTTCCAGTAACATACAGCAGCATCCTGTGTCATTGCAGGCATGGGACATAACTCTACTTCCTTTGAGCTTATTTCACTTATACTACTATCAATAGTTCTCTACCTTCAAACCAATAAATTTGTCTTCTGCCATGGAGACAATAATGTGCAGTGCATGGAAACTGAGAGAAAAGCACTGCTTGAGTTCAAAGAAGGCCTTACTGATCCCTTTGGCATGCTTGTATCTTGGATCGGTGAAGATTGTTGTAGATGGGAAGGAGTGAGCTGCAACAATAGAACCAGGCATGTTACAATGATCAACCTTGGAAATCCAAATCCGAATACTTTTGATGGTGATGGATTGGGCAGTGAGATCAGTCCTTCTTTGCCGCACTTGAAAGAGTTGAATCACTTGGACTTGAGTGGGAACAATTTTGGAGTACAAATTCCAAACTTCATCGGATCACTATAAAAGTTGAGGTATCTCAATCTCTCTGGTACATCTTTCACTGGACTTATACCTTCAAATTTAGGAAACCTCTCAAGCTTGCTTTATCTTGATCTCAATAATGAACCAATTGAGAGTGAGCTTAGATGGCTTTCCCGTCTTTCTTCTCTGAAATACCTTAATTTGGGATGTGTGGATCTTAGCAAGGCTGCAGCATATTGGCTTCAAACTGTTAATATGCTACCTTCTCTTATGGAGTTGCACTTGCCTAATTGTAGACTTTCCAACCTCCCTCTCACTCTTCCATTTGTTAATTTTACGTTCCTTTCGGTGCTTGATCTCTCCACCAATGGCTTCAACTCCAGCATACCTTATTGGTTGTTCAATGTTAGTAGCCTTCAACGTCTCAATCTCAAGTCCAACAATCTCCAAGGTGAACTTCCAGATGCATTTGCAAACCTGAATTCTCTCCAAAAGCTTGATCTGTCACAGAATTCATACATTCAAGGCCAGTTATCAAAAGGGTTTGGAAAGCTATGCAATCTGCAGATATTGAAGCTTTCTGTTAATAACATTAGTGGTGAAATAATTGATTTCCTCGATGGTTTATCTGAATGCATCAACAGCAGCTTGGAGACACTGGATTTGGGATACAATAGACTGACCGGCAATCTGCCTTGTTCCTTAGGTTATCTTAAGAACTTAAGATATCTTCAACTTTGGCAGAACTCATTCCGAGGTCCAATTCCACCATCAATTGGAAACTTATCATCTTTGAAGGAATTCTACCTCTCTCATAATCAAATGAGTGGGATCCCAGAAAGTCTCGGTCAACTTTCATCTCTAGTTGTTTTAGAGCTCTCCGAAAACCCATGGGAAGGTGTCTTAACTGAATCTCATTTTCTGAATCTTTCAAGGTTAAAGGAGTTATAATTCACTAAAGGGTCTCCAAATATTTTCTTGTCTTTCAACATCAGTTCTGACTGGATTCCGCCTTTCAGGCTGACATATAACAATATTAAGTCATGCCAATTGGGTCCCAAATTTCCTGCATGGCTTAGGAATCAAAATGAGCTGAAAACTTTGGTGCTCAACAATGCCAGGATTTCAGACACCATACCAGACTGGTTTTGGCAGCTGAATTTGCGAGTTAATGAACTCAATGTTGCTTATAATCAATTAAGAGGCAAAAAACCAAACTCCTTAGGCTTCAACAACCCATCCGTTGTTGATTTGAGTTCAAACAGCTTTGAGGGTCCACTCCCACTTTGGTCAGATAATGTGACTGATCTATCTTTAAGGGATAATCTGTTTTCTGGACCTATTCCTCATGACATTGGCAAAGTAATGCCATTTCTGACAGATTTAGATATCTCTTGGAACTCCTTGACTGGTAGCATACCTTTGTCGATAGGTAATCTAAACAAAATGACACAATTGGTTATCTCAAATAACAATTTGTCTGCTGAAATTCCTCGGTTCTGGAACAGTACACCTTACTTGTACATACTAGATATGTCAAACAACACTCTTTCTGGTACAATACCAAGATCACTAGGTTCCCTTACTTCACTCTTATTCTTAATACTCAGTAACAACAATCTTTCTGGTGAAATCCCTCCCTCCTTGAGAAACTGCACTCTCATGGATAGTCTTGATCTTGGTGACAATAGACTCTCCGGTAATATCCCGTCTTGGATAGGAGAAAGCATGCCAGAATTGCTGATTTTATGTTTGAGATCTAACTTTTTCACTGGAAACATTCCTTCACAAGTATGCAACCTTCCTTCTCTTCACATATTGGACATGTCACACAACAATCTTTCAGGAAAAATCCCTCCATGTATAGGGAACTTGAGTGGCATGAAATCTAAACTTTCAGATACAGATGAAGTGCTATATCAGGGGAAATTGGCTATTGTGGCAAAAGGAACAGTACTTGAGTATCAGTCGACTCTTTACCTTGTCAACAGCCTGGATCTGTCGATCAATAATCTCTCGGGAGAGTTGCCGGTGGAGCTCACTAGCCTTGTTGAGTTAGGCACCTTGAATCTATCCATGAACCATTTCACAGGGAGGATACCAATTCAGATTGGAAACTTGTAAAGGTTGGAAACTCTTGATCTGTCAAGAAACAAACTTTCTGGTCCTATTCCTCCAAGCATGGCTTCTCAGACATTTTTGAATCACCTGAACCTGTCAAACAATAACTTGTCTGGAAAGATCCCAACCGCCAACCAGTTCCAAACCCTCACTGACCCATCAATCTATGATGGCAACCTTGCTCTTTGCGGGTTTCCCTTGCCGGTTAAGTGCCCTGACACTACTGATGAGACATCTGATCAGTTTCCATCATGATTATAAAAACCTTCAGTGATGCAATAAAACAGTTTCTTAGTGATAACTTAATAGTTTTTAACGCTTCAATGTTCCAATTTTAGCAAATAGATATAGAGTTAGCAGCCTATAACTCACTGGTCACTAGACAATGGGCAGTGCCTTGCACAACATCTCTGTTATCATTTAGGGTTTAGACTTTAGCTCTCAAAAGGAAGAGAACAAATGGGGAGAATATCATAAAAGTGTGTTCTAAACAAAATAAATATCAGTTGTCATTATTGGTTTTATACATATAATTAGAGGTGGCAAAACCTGACCCGACCCGACCCGATCCTAACCCGAGTGACCCGAAATGGCACGGATTCAAAATGACCCGACCCGGAAGCTCGAAACGACCTAAGACTCAGCATGACCTGAACCCGATTAACTCGACCCGACCCATTTGCCACCTCTACATATAATAGAAAGACATTGTGGTTTTCAAATGCAATATATTATATTATGTAGAATTCACTGAAAAAAGAATGGCTAATTACTAACCCCTTAAGAGAAACATGAAATTCAAAGATACAACACTCTTCGTCACAACCAAACAGTAAAACTTAGAGAAACTAAGAGATTTAATTCGTTTTTTTGTTTTGTTTTGTTTTATTTTTATTTTTATGCTTTTTGGTACTATTACTCATTGAATTGGTACTTTATTGGAACTGTATGAGTCTTGTTGCCCTTTCCTTCCTCTATGGAAACCTTGCAGCAATTTTTAACAAAATTTATATAAAGCTTATTCTACAAAAAAAAAAAAAAAATGCTAGTTTCTTCCTCCATTATGCCAAAAACTTTATTCAATAATGCTTAGTCTAAAATCTCTCTAACTCGTCCTCCTATAATAAAAACAAAATTAAGCACAAAAAGACTAGCATCTAACTAATCTATCTCGAGCAGCATCAAAACTTTCTAGACAAGTCCAACATTAAAAACTTATTCATACAAAACTACGAACACTACAGAGACATAGGAGTAAAAAGAAACAATAACATGGGTAGAAAGTAGAAACATTTTGTCAAATAGTTGAAGTGCATACATGAACTACAACTTAAAATTATTAAAAACCATCAGAATTGTTATCAAGAGTGTGCCTTTGATTCTAAATGATTGTTAAGAAATATATGAAACCCAAAACCTATTGCAAACAACAAACCAAAAATCAATGCTTTCATCTTACATCAAAAACCAAAATATTAAATAAAATCGGAATTAAAAAAACTAAGAATCTGTACCATAACAACTTTGTAACTACGAGGCATGAGCAGAGTGAGCAGTAGAGACAACAATGCATAACAGTGCCATTGAATAAGAAGAAACGTGTTAAGAAATTGAAAGCAAGATCATGCAGTTGGAGAGAGAGGAGTAACAGAAGAAAGAAGGTTGTTGAGCCGTCGGGTAAAGAGAGATTAAAGAGGTAATTAGTTGGTAGTAGTAGTAATTAATTTGACGACAAACTGGTTAATGCAAGTTACTTTAAATTTAAGGGTGCTTGATAAGGGAAATTACATATTAGTACTTTGGTTTATACGGAGTACTGACTAAGTTCTTATAAAATAATTAATGTTGTGTTTCTTAGTATGGAATTATAGTTTAAAATTGAAATTAAAGTAGGTTCATGTTTTTTTTAATATAAGAATGATTGAAAAATATCATAATTTTATGTTAATTCTATACAACTAATCGTAACATAATGGTAAATTATAAATGGACTAAGATCTTCTCTAGTAATTCGGAGAAATTTTTTTCTTATGTGCATCATTAGATGAATGTCATGTCATTTTTAGTATTGACGTGATATTTATCTAATAGTATACTTGAGAAAAAAAATTTCCAAGTTATTGGAAATAGATCTTCTCCCATTATAAATATACCATTGTGATTTGATCTAATTACGACCCACTCCATTAGTTTCAAAACATAACAACTTAGTCAATCAGATGATTATCACCAACAATAAAAATGTAAAATCAAATTTGTTTTTGTTAATATTAACTCCTTCGCATATGTGAGTAAAGAAAAAGATAAAAAAAAAATCTTTTGAAAACTATCAAACCTTCATATTTAAATCTTTTATAGTATTTGAGCATCTTCTTCCTTTTCTCTCATCTCTAAAATCCTAGAAAAGAATTTGAACATCATCCAAGTGACTTAATTTCTAGTATGCTTCCTTTCAAAAAGTAAAATTACACTTTCATACCAAGAGCAATCTTAGCATTTTTAAGGGAATGCGACTAGCACAATTTGTCACATCATCATTTTTCGTGAGGTAAATGAGTTGGATCAAATTATACACCATGAAATAAAAATTTGGAGTGAAATATAAATTTTTGATATTAATGGAGTAGATGTAATTAAAGTCAAACAACAATAATAATGTATTTATAATTTACTTAATTAATAATGTGGAACGGGTTCGGGTTGGGCTTATAGAATCATAAAATTGTTAAGATACTTTTGAGATAATATATTATCCATTCCCGTCACGGAGCAGCAGCAAAACTCCACAGACCACTGAGAGCACAAATGCTTCTGTGCATTCTATTGGTTTTCCCTCCCTCTCCGGTCATCACTTGTCGCGTGTCCCCTTCCACAGTGCATAGCTTCCCTCCTCCTCCTCCTCTTCCTCTTTCTCTCCCTCTGAACCCCAACTCAACCGCTATCCCCTCACTAACGTGCACCCTTCAGTGCCCTCAGTTCCCATCGTACGCACCCCTCCTAGGAAATAAAAGAAAAATACTATAAATTGCTTTCATTTTTAAATTTTTTTATACTTTTTGTATCTAATAATCTCTTCTTAGTTTATCTAAAAATGTTTATATTTTTCCTTTAATTTATAGGTGCTCCAGTTGTACACAAGACTTCAATCTCCACCATCCAATTATTGTTGATGAGGTAACTAATTTCTTCAAGAGTCGTGGTGTCTCTGATTTCACTTTCGATAGCTGTAGACTGGTACTTAATACTTACCCAATTATTTTTTTTAGATAAGTTGTTGCAAAATCTTTTTATTTTTCGATTTCGGGGACGTTTGATTCTATGTTTCACGTTTTCAATTGGGATGGAGGTGTCGCACAAAACTGGCCTTTCGTGGCTCATCGGTGAACCCTCTTATTGGGCTCTACGAGGAAAGGACTGATAATGTTGTGGAAAGTTCTCACAGTAAATGTCTAGTTATATAGTTAATTATAGTTTGAGGTTATCTTTATTTTTTTTTGGTTAATGATTGTAATTATATCTTGATCTTGCTTGTGCAGCTCATCATCCAAATATTAATACAAGCATGTAAGGTTTCCACCAAAGGATGCACCTGAAAGATTATAAGTCTAAGTACTTAAAAGTATTTCAAATCAAGCAAAGGACTTATCCTGCCACTTAATGCATGATCTGCTCCATCAATATCAGGTTGTTTGTGTTAAATAAGGCATAAATCAAATTTTCTTATTTTATATAATTACCTTCCTAATTTAGATTGTGTATTAGCTTACCCTAGAATCAAACTCTATAAATGCCCTTGTAACTATAGAGATGAAATACAATGAAAACGTGAATCCTTCTTTTCAATATGGTATCGGAGCTGAATTGAAACGATCCAAAACAAATCTCTTAAAGGGGGGGGGGGGGGAGGGAAAAACCCTAAACCCAGAAATCCCTCAGCCATAACACAGAAACAAGAAGAAAGAAGAAGAAAAAAAAAATCAAAGCTCACCGCCGAACCAGCTTATCCGCCGCCGAACCAGATCCACCGCTGAACCAGCTTATCCGCCGCCGAACCAGATACACTACCGAACTAGATCCCCCAATTCTGACTAAACACCGCCAAGTCTGCATCGCACAACTTGCTTCCGACGGATATCCTCTCTCTGTCACTCTTGATTCTAGAATAACAAAAAAAAAAACAGAAAAACAAATGAGTGAAAAAATATCCGTTCTAGTTGTGGTTCAATCAGAAGGCATATATAACGTCGGAATCACCCTCACTGAATACAATTATGATATATGGTCCCAACTTATAGAAATGTAAATTGCTGAAAGAGACAAGATCTCGTATATTCGTGGCAAAACTAAGCCACCTGCCGAATCTGATGAAGGCTATGAAAAATGGTATGTTGAAAATCAGAAAGTCAAACGATGGTTGCTGATGTCTATGTCTTCAGATATTATGAGGTGTTATTTACGCTTACCCACTGCCTATGAAATCTGGACTGCCTTGTCCACAACGTTTTATGATGGAAATGATGAGTTGCAGGCCTTTACTCTGAATCAAAAACTTTTTCTGCAAAATAAAATGGACGAATGCTCTCTATGTATTACGAAGAATTAATTGAAATTTTTCAAGAGTTGGACCATCGTGATAAGGTAGTTATGAAAGATCCAAATGATGTCAAAACCTACCGCCAATCTGTTGAACGACTACGGATTCAAATCTTTCTTGCTGGATTAGATGTGGCCTTTGACTCAATTTGATGTGAGATTTTGATAAAAGACTCAATGCCAAACCTGGAAGAATGTTACTCATTAGTTTGACGGGAGGTGGTAAATATGACCCTGAAGGGTGATTCTGGAACATCTGAACCTAGTGTCATGGTGGCACGGAATCGATTGAATCAACGTCAACAACCTCGAGCACAACCTAACACTGGTAGATGGACCAAGGAGGTTGACAAATCGTCATACAAGTGTACTCATTGTCATAAGACCGACCATACTAAAAGTGGTTGTTTTGAACTGGTGGGCTATCCAGAATGGTGGGATCCTAGCCGCGCAAAGAAAAATCACCAAAAACCTTTCACTGCAACAGTTGCTCAAACAAAAATGGAAGATGAAATCATTGACAACGCCTCAGCATTGGTAATAGCTGTAGACAATGGTGGTAAGGTTTTAAATATTTCAACATATGTTTTGAATAATACATGGATGATTGATTCTAGTGCAACTGATCACACGACATATGATTCTAGACATGTCTCACAACTCAATCACTTTAACCAAAAGTTTGTCTCTACTGCAAATGGAAATTCGACCCCAGTTATTAGGGAAGGATCTTTGACTCTCACCAATACGTTAAATTTAGATTCAGCTTTAGTTGTTCCATCCTTATCTTATAATCTTTTGTCAGTCTCTCAAATAACCACTACTTTGTCTTGTGTTGTAATTTTTTGGCCTGATTTTTGTGTGTTTAAGGACATCAAAACCAGGACGACAATTGGTTGTGGTATTAGACGGGGGAAGCTGTATTACCTGGACTTGGAATCAAAGAGTACTGAAATCCTACGACAAGCTTTGGCAGTAGGATGTTTTGAAGATAGAAAACGGAAAGAAATATGGTTGAGACATCGACGGTTTGGGCATTCTTCTTTTGGATATCTCAAAAGATTATTTCCTAGTTTATTTACAGATATTGATGTTTTTAGTTTTCAGTGTGAGACTAGTGAACTGGCAAAAAGCCATCGTGTTTTGTTTTCATTACGATTGAATAAAAGTAAACTTCTATTTATGATTATTCATTCGGATGTCTGGGGTCCATCAAAAGTCACTACTTTGGGTGGGTCACGTTGGTTTGTAACGTTTATTGATGATTGTACCAGGATGACATGGCTTTGCTTGATGAAATCCAAAAGTAAAGTGAACTCGTTATTTCAAAAGTTTCATAAATGGATTGAAACTCAGTACAATAGAAAGTTTCAAATTCTTCACAGTGACTATGGTGGAGAATATCAGAGTACTGAATTTCAACATTACTTGGAAGCACAAGAAATGATCCATCACACTACTTGTTCCACCACACCTCAACAGAACGGGGTGGCCGAGTGAAAAAATAGACACTTGTTGGTGGTTGTTCGAGCTTTGTTAATCGAAGCCCATATGTCTTTGTCTTATTGGGGAGAGGCTTTAACGACTGCATCTTACTTAATCAATCTAGTACCCTCTAGCACACTCAACTTCAAAACTCCACTCCAAACTCTTGATGATAAGATTGATGCTCCATCTGTCTCCAGCTTAACTCCTCATATCTTTGGATGTATGGTGTTTGTACATTTACACAAATATCAGCGCACCAAGTTAACTCCTCAATCATTGAGATGTGTTTTTGTTGGGTATGCTACTCATCAAAAAGGATATCGATGTTATCGTCCTCCCACATGTCGGCTATTTATCACAATGGATGTTGTTTTCCAAGAAGATACAATGTACTTCTCCAAGCCTGAATTTCAGGGGGAGTACCAAAAGGAAATTCAAAGCCTCTACAATAATCAAGAGCCTGATAATTTGGATATGAGATTGGATTCCAGTGGTGATGACTCACAGACTAGAGTAAACAAGGAAATGGATGAACTTGATTTAAGTGGTATGATATTAGATCAAGTCCAAGACGAGAACCAAATACCTGAAGCGATGAATCATTCTTCAACCCAGCCAGAAACCTATAAGAACCAAATATCTGAAGAGATGAATCATTCTCCAACCTAGTCGAAAACTGTCGATCATGCTCTACCCCTTGTCGACATATCACACCAATCGTTTACTAGAGATGTTCTTGAACCACATAGGAGACAGTTACCACAACGCCACACTAGAGGTATTCCTAAATTCACTTATGAACCTGAACTCTCTAGTAAAGTAAAATATCCCATGAGTCATTATGTGTCCAACCATTGTTTGTCAGAATCAAACATGTAATTTGTGAATCAATTATCTGTTGTATCTATTCCTAACAGTGTAGAGGAAGCCTTATCTAATCCCAAGTGGAAAGCAGCTATGAACGAGGAGATGAAATCTCTAGAAAAAAAATAAAACATGGGAACTAGTTGATCGGAAAGAAACCAGTTGGATGTCGGCGGATCTACACTGTGAAGTACAAGGCTGATGGCACTGTTGAGCGCTTTAAAGCAAGACTGGTAGCAAAGGGATACACTCAAACCTATGGGATTGATTACACAGAAAAATTTACGCCTGTAGCCAAAATCAACACAGTTCATGTTCTGTTGTCTTTGGCTGCAAACTTGGATTTGCCATTGCAACAATTTGATGTGAAGAATGCATTTTTACATGGTGAATTATCTAAAGAAGTCTGCATGGATCTCCCACTAGGGTGCATGATACCAAAAGGACATGGCCGGAAGGTCTGCAAACTAAAGAAATCATTGTATGGGCTGAAACTGTCTCCTAGAGCATGGTTTGGAAAGTTCACAAAATCTATGATAGCCTTTGGCTACCATCAAAGCAATTCAGATCATACCCTTTTTCTCAAAAGGGAGCAATGTAAGATAACTGCACTCACTGTATATGTGGATGATATGGTGGTTACAAGGAATGATCCAAATGAAAGAAAAGCCCTACAAAATTACTTGTTTAAAGAATTTGAAATGAAAGATTTAGGACCTCTGAAATATTTCTTTGGGATTGAAGTATCCCGATCTAACAAAGGGATAGTCATGTCTCAAAGAAAATATACTATAGATTTATTACAAGAAATTGGCATGGCAACATACCAACCAGTGGATACACCAGTAGAAGAAGGTCTAAAGCTATGTGTTAAGCCCAACTAGGTATCAGTTGACAAAGGAAGATACCAAAGACTGGTAGAGAGACTATTGTACTTGTCTCATACCAGACCAAATCTGACCTATACCTTGAGTATTATCAGCCAGTTTATGCATAATCCTGGAGAACAACATATGAATACAGTTATCTGCATCTTGAGGTACCTAAAGTATGCTCCAGGAAAATGAGTATTATTCTCAAAAAACACAGACCATCAAAGCATAGAAGCCTATACTGATGCTGATTGGGCGGGTGATGTGAGTGACAAGCGGTCAACTTCTGGATATTTTACCTTTCTAGGAGGTAACCTTGTGACATAGAAAAGCAAGAAACAAAATGTTGTAGCTCGCTTAAGTGCAGAAGTTGAATTTCAGAGGTTTGGAAAATGTACTGTGTGAGACATTATGGCTAAAACTCCTCTTAAATAATCTAGGTTATCTATCCGAGCAACCTATCTGACTATTTTGTGATAACAAAGCAGCATGTGACATAGCACATAATCCAGTTCAACATGACCGTACAAACCACGTCGATGTCGACAGGTTTTTCATTAAGGAAAAGTTGGATGAAAAGATTATGGAATTGCCTAAGATTCGATCAGAAGATCAGTTGGCTAACATCCTTACGAAAGCAGTCTCAAATCGAGTATTCTTAAAATTTCTTAACAAGTTGGGCATGTAGGACATCTACACACCAACTTGAAGGGGAGTGTTAAAAAAGGCATAAATCAAATTTTCCTATTTTATGTAATTGCCTTCCTAATTTAGATTATGTATTACCTTACCCTAGAATAAAACTTTATAAATACCCTTGTAACTATAGAGATGAAATACAATGAAAACATGAATCCTTCTTTTCAATAGTTTGAATACAATTTGTGAAGTTTGAGCTTGGTTACAAGCTTATTACTGTCATTGCATTGCACAACAGACCACCTGCAACAATCTTCACCGAACCAGGAAGTAAACCGGGCTGAAGAATCAGTGTGGCTTGCTATGATGCTGAGAAAAGATTTTCTTTCAATTACCAAGTAGCTGACATTGTGAATTAAACTATTACAGGAACTAACTTTAACATTTTCAAGATAAAGGAATCCAGAAAGCAGGATGGAATAAGAAAAAGAAGTTGGATGGAGGTATTTTTATTTGCCATTTATGTTGCGTTAAAGAATTTTGATGAATTGTATAGGAGGATATCAAAGGAGTACTATTTATAGCTAAATTGGTAGCTGTCATAACTATTTTTTTAGATGCCAATTTTATTGTTTGTTTGTGGGAATTTCTGAATGGAAAATGTTAAGAATAATTAGCTTTAGTTATGCTCAAGGATTTAAAATAATTATCTTATGCCTAACTTTCATGTTCTCTGTTAGATATGACTAGTAATTTTGGAGTAAAAGTGGGTTCATTCTTTTTTTAATTGCCCCGTCGTCATGCATGAGTACAAATTGCAATAGGAAAAGCAAGAATTAAAAAGGGTTATTGTTTTGGTGCTAGTAGGATAAGAAATAACTAAATTAAATAGAATGAGGATTTTCTTTGACCTTGCCTATATATATGTATGTGTGTGTGTGTGTGTGTGTGTGTGTGTGTGTGTGTGTGTGCCTATTTCTCTTCTTTCAACACCGAGAAAAACTGAAGACAGAGTTGTACAACAAACAAATCTTTGAGAGTGATTGAATCTTCTTTTCTTCTAGGCTATTTCATTTTCCCAATTAAATTTGTAATAGATTTGGGTGTATTTGGGATTTGGGCTTAGAGAGTTTTATCTTGCAATACCCGTGTTCTTAAAGTAAGGGTAAAGAAGTAATTTGATAAATATTACATGGAATTAAATAATATATACATGAAAGATTTACTTTTGAATAAAATAATTCTTTTGAAAAAAAAGCAGGACCAACAGTCCAGGTGTTGGTTGCCTAACATGCATACCTACATGTTAGACAATTAAGGTGTGGATTTGAAGAATGGCAAAACGGTTTTGAATATAAAACAAAAGTTAGCTTTGGTTAATCTATTAAAATTTAGTTTCTCTCTTTTAAATTTCTTTGTTTCTTTAAACACTTGGAGACTCAAAGAAAAGTTGAAATTTTGAATAAGTTTTCGAGAGAATTTTAAAGAAATTTGATGGAAGCTTTAAGAAAAACAAAAGGTAATAATGTGAATTTTATTTTTGAAATTATACATACATAAAATTACCCAAAATTTTATGTGGAAATTTAAAGGGTATGAATTATGGAAGAATTGAAGAATAAATTAGAAAATTTAATATAAATATCATGTCAGGTGTTGACGATCAGCAATCGGGCAAAATTGGTGAAAGAAGCAGGAAAGGCAAAGAGGTGAGCCATGGGTAACTTTAAGTGCTGCGTGGTGAGTTAGATTTACTTTTAGTAATCGAGATAAATATGAAATATAAAGTGATGATATTTGAATTAATTATTGAACTATAATGATAGGATGATATATGATAGTTGGTTAATTGAAATTATATGAATAATTGATATGTTAAAAATTTATTATATGAGAAATAATATTATTGAAATAATAAGTTGATGAAATATATAATGAAAGGATAAATAAATTTCTTGACAAGCTATGATTGATAATTTTATATGAGATATGATGAGATTATTTAATAAATATGATAAAAATAATAATTTTGAGAAAGCTAAATAGTTGAATTGAATGCTTGAATGTATGGTTGTTTTCATATTATTTCTCATATGCATAAAATAAAAAGATCATGAAGGTAGCTGGTCTGCTTGTTTTCATATTATTGCTCATATGCATAAAATAAAAGACCAAGAAGTCAGTTAGTCTGCTTTTTTTTCATATTATTATTCATGTGCATAAAATAAAATACTGAGAAGGCAGCCAGTCTTGCTGAAAAAAATCAGGAAGGCAGTCGGTCTAGCTGAAAAGACCAGGAAGGTAGCTGGTCTAGCTGAAAAAAAAAAAATTGGGAAGGTAGTCGATCTAGCTGAAAAGATCAAGAAGGTAGCTGGTTTAGCTAAAAAGGCCAAGAAGGTAGCTGGTCGTTGATATGTGGGAAGATGCTCCTAGATGATAATATGACTTGATCTGATGAGAAAGAAAGAAAAATAATTTAAATTCATGCATTACATTTATTTTAAATTTTGATTTTTATTTATTGAGATACTAAAGTTCACTCTTGATTGTGAAATTATTGATAGATAAATGAGTCTCACAGAGAGACAGATATGATGAGAAAGAAATATGAAAGTATGATATGATAAAAATTATTTGATTGATTGATTATATGTTGTGAACCTCAGAACGAGGTAAATAATTATATTGAATTGATAATCTCAAGATTTTTAAATATATGAGAAGAAAAATTGATATATTTGATGATTAATTTAAGAAGAGATTGATAAATTGTTAGAATTATGATATGAGTAGTGATAATAGAATATTATTATTGAATTATATGAGATAATAGATGAATGAATATTGGAAGATTATTTGAGAGATTGAATTATTATATGGTAAGAAATTGATGATTAATATTAGTGAATGAGAAACGATTGAATTATAAGATGTGACTGGAAGTATACAAATCGAGTACTTCTAGTAAATTTAATTCACTTAGCTTGTGAGACTCACTCCTCATCGTTAAATAATTTCAGGTAGCGGGCATGACAGATAGAATAGTGAGATGAGATTTAGACTGAATCTTTTTTCTGTAAGCCACGTGGTCCACATTCTTAGATTAATTGAAGAAGAGAAAAAAATTGTAAATATCTTTGCATTATATGTTGTATATATTATTTCAGTTGAAATTTTAATAATGTAACTCCTCTGTTGTGGGCTGAGAATTTATGTGTGTGTGTGTGCGCACATATATATATATATATATATATATATACATATGCCCGCACACACATTCAGTTGATGTACATTTTTATATTGTTGCATATATGTGTCGGGCTGGGATTTCAAAACGTGCCGACACTGTCTCCCGCATGGCCAACTCGGGATGGCTCGTTATAATTTTAGTATCAGAGCATTAGATTTTATGATTCTATAGACTGCTTAAAAATTTAATGAAGTAGAAGATTTAAATAAACCATAGTTTAATACAGAGTCTGAGGATGACACGTGGACGTGCTAGAGCTAGAGTTAGAGCTCTGCCCAGAGAGGGCGTAGTAAGCCCCCAATTTTTAGACGAGATGAGGTTGAGATGAAGACTGATTTAGAGTGAGTTTCCTAAAAGGGAAAATGTTGATAGTATAATTGATACTAGTAGGGTTATGAGAGAATTTGGAGTTGAAAGAGATGAGCTAAGAGAAGTTCTTGCTTATGCTCTTGAGAAAATTAATATAATAGATGATAGAGTTAATAGTCTATAGCATAGACTTGATGAACAAGCTAGAGCATTGCTTGAGGTTGTTGTGAATCTAGTAATGTTAGACGTTCAAAAAGGGAAAGATGAGTTTATGCATGGGATGCAGGGAGATTGTTTTGTTAGATATATTAAGTTGAATGCTTTGTTGTTTAAAGGATCTATGAATTCTATGAATCCTTTTAAGCCTGAGCTATGGGTGAAACATGTAGAGAGATTATTTGGTATTTTACCAATGACTAACAGGCAGAGGGTCTCCTTTTCTTCGTTTAAGTTAGAAGGAGAAGCTTTAGAATGGTGGGAGGATACTCTTCCCAGGGTAAGTGCATATGTGATAGACCTTTAACTTGGAGTAGGTTTAAGGAGACTTGTTCTTTTATAAATATTTCTCATATACTTTCAGAGCCCAATAGAAGAGAGATCATTTATTTGAGGTAAAATATGTTGATTATGGCTCAGTATGATAGCAGATTTGTGGCCTTGTCAATGTTTGTATCAAAAATGGTAGACATAAAGGAGAAAAGTGTAAGAGATTCCTAGATGGATTATATTTTGAGATTAGATCAAAACTATCTTATATGAGGCATATAAATTATGTTGGTAGATATAACACTTCAGATTGAGAAAGATGCGATTAAATTTAAGGGGAGGGGGGAGAGAGAGAGAGAGAGAGAGAGAGAGAGAGAGAGAGAGAGAGAGTGGTTGAAGAGGCTTAGACATGAAGGCTCTAGAGGTAGTGGTAGTATGAGTGTACAAGGTGGGAGACCACCCTAGAGGAGTCTTTCGTGTGAAAGAAAGACCTATAATGCAGAGTTAGAGGTAAGCTAGATCCATAGCTTCTATAATTCAAAGTAATGTTGGTGGGACCCTTAGATTTGGGAGACATGCTATGGGAACCAAAAGTTATGGTAGAGGAGTAAATATACCACCCAAGGGAGGTGGTAGTGTTATATTTGATAGAGAGGGTAGAACATGTTACAAGTGTAATAAGATGGGATATTTATCTTGGAAATTGTCCTACCTTGATGTTTTGTTTGTGGAGAGTGTGGATTGTCCATTGAGGAGATCAACTGAGATGATGAATGTTAAAGATGTTGGGAGAGGACATTTAGAGAGAAAAAGTTGATCTAGAAGTATTCGGGGTAGAGCTTCCAATAGAGGAACAATTGCTGAGAGATGACATGGTTGTAATAAAGAAGTAATTTAATAAATATGACATGGAATTAAAATAAAATATATGTGAAATGTTTATTATTATTTGAATAAAAACTTCTTAAAAAAAATTGGATGCGTGGAGGCATAGTTACAAAGAAAATGAAAAAAAAAAAAAAATTTCGTGAACAGTATAAAGGAAAAGAAAAAAGAAGAAGAAAAAAAAAGTTATGTTTAAAAAAAAAAATTCATGCAACACTCGGAAGTCTAGGTGTTGCACCTTTAGTAACAACATGATGTATGGTGCAGCTATTCATTTGTGAACAGTGGGAAGGCGGCAACAGCCGCTTAAAAGGCTATAAATTGATTTTTTTTATTATTTCTTACCAAATCCTGTTTGGTTTCTTCATTTTACAATTCGAACTACTCAATTTTTCTAAACATTTGGGGATCGAAAGAAATGTTGAAAGAGCAAAATTTTGAAGGGATTTACAGGAGAATTTCATAGAGAATCACGGGAAATGCTAAGAAAAACAGAAGGTAATAATGTGAAGCGTATTTTTTTTTTGAATTTCAGCATACACGAAATTTCCTGGAATTCAAAGTGGGAATTTTCAAAGAGTGTAAATTAGGAAGAATTGAAGAATTGAAGAATAAATTATAAATTTAATATAAATATTATGTCAGGTGTTGACAATCAACAACCGAGGAAAATTACTGAGAGGAAAGGGAAAAGCAAGGAGGTGATCCACGGGTAGCTCTAAGTGCTACGTGGTGAGTTAGATTTACTTTAAGTAATTTAGATAAAAATGAAATATCTAGTGATAATATTAAAACAAATTAATTAGCTTAGGCTTTGGTGGTAGATGAAAAATTCATTGATAGGACATTTGGACATGTAGAAAATTATTATGTGAAAAATAATATTTTTGGAATAATAAGTTGATTTAATAATAAAAGTGATAAGTAAAATTTTTGATGAACTGTGGTTGATGTTTTGATATGATTTATGAGGAGATGAAATTTAGTAGATCTTGGCAAGCTATGATTGACGATTTGATGTGATTTATGAGGAGAGGAATTTAGTGGATATTTTTAAATAATAAATTGAGAATAATCAAGGTAGTTAATTTAAAGATTTGAATTCATGTTTGTTTTTAAGTTATTGTTCATATACATATTTCATATTATTGTTCAGTATCATATGCATTAAATAAAAGAACCGGAGGAGCCGGTCTAATTGAAAAACCGTGATAGCCGGTATATGCTGGAAATAAAGGAAAACTGTGACAGCCAGTATATGCTAGAAATAAATGAAGACCGTTACAGTTGGTATATGCTATAAATAAATACCATGGCAGCCGGTATATGCTGGAAATAAAAGAGTCGAGAGGGTGTCGGTCTAAGATAAAAATATGTCGACATGTGGGAAGACGTTCCCTAATAATAATTCATGCATTGCATCTGTTTTAAATATTGATTGTATTACTGAAATGCTGATATGTTGTGTGTTATTGTAAAATTTATTTATAGATGAATGAATCTCATAGAGAGATAGTTATGGTAGGAAAGAAACATAGAAGTATGATATGATAAGAATCATCTAAATGGTAGACTTTATGATGTGCACCTTATAACGAGGTAATTATGAGATAATTGATGGTCTTAAGGTGAACCAATATATAAGAAGAAGAGTTTGATAGAGAATAAGACTTATGATAGGTGTAGTGATAGTAGATGCTATTATCAAGTTGTATAAAATATAACTGATTTAATATTGAAAGACCATTTATACAAATTGAGTACTTCTAGTAAATTTAATTCACTGAGCTTGTGAAGCTCATCCCTCATTGTACAATGATTTCAGGTAGCAGACATGATAAATAGTTTGGTGAGTTGAGGTTCAGATGAAATCATTATCTGTAAGCCACATACGTGTCCACGTCCTCAGACTAATGAGAAAATAAAATAAAAATTCATTTGTAAATATTCTTACATTTTACATTGAATATAATGTTTAATTCAAGATCAGAATGATGTACCGGGAGGAGGCCGGTCTAATTGAAAAACCGTGACAGCCGGTATATGCTGAAAATAAAGGAAAACCGTGACAGCTAGTGTATGCTAGAAATAAATGAAAACGGTTACAGCTGGTATATGCTAGAAATAAATACCGTGACAGCCGGTATATGCTAGAAATAAAAGAGTCGGGAGGGGGCCAGTCTAAGATAAAAACATGTCAACATGCGGGAAGACATTCTCTAATAATAATTCATTCATTGCATCTGTTTTAAATATTGATTGCATTACTGAAATACTGATGTGTTGTGTGTTATTATAAAATTTATTTATAGATGAATGAGTCTCACAGAGAGACAATTATGGTTGGAAAGAAACATAGAAGTATGATATGATAAGAACCATCTAAATGGTAGACTTTATGTTGTGCATCTCATAACGAGGTAATTATGAGATAATTGATGGTCTTAAGGTGAACCAATATATAAGAAGAAGAGTTTGATAGAGAATGAGACTTATGATCGGTGTGGTGATAGTAAATACTATTATCAAGTTGTATGAAATATAACTGATTTAATATTGAAAGACCATTTATACAAATTGAGTACTTCTAGTAAATTTAATTCACTGAGCTTGTGAAGCTTACCCCTCATTGTACAATGATTTTAGATAGCAGGCATGACAAATAGTTTGGTGAGTTGAGGTTTAAACGAAATCATTATCTGTAAGCCACATACGTGTCCACATCCTCAGACTAATGAGAAAATAAAATAAAAATTTATTTGTAAATATTTATACATTTTTCGTTGAATATAATGTTTAGTTCGAGATCAAAATGATGTATCTCTCCTATTGAGGGTTGAGAATTGATGTAAAAATTTCTATTGGTATTATTTTTATTGTTGTATATATGTGTCATGCTAAGATTTTCAAAATGTGACAACACTGTCTCGGGGGTGGCAAACCCGGGATGGGTCGTTACAATTTTGTTATCATAGCATTAGGTTTTTTGATTCTATAGATAGCATAAAAAGAAAGAAAGTAGAAGATTAAAATAAATTATATTTTAATGAACAATATGAGGATAACATGTGGACGTGCTAGAGCTTGAGTTAGAGTTGTTGATTTGAGAGGGCATGGTAGGCCTCCAACATTTTTGACAAGTTGAGGTTGAGTCTGAATCTGTGGTTCCTAGACAGGAACATGTTGACAGTATAATTGATATTAGTAAAGGTGTGAGAGAATATGAAGTTGAAAGAGATGAGCTAAGATAAGCCCTCACACATGTTCTTGAGGAAATGAATGTAACAGATGATAGAGTTGATAGCCTATAGCATAGACTTGATTAATAGGCTAAGGTAGTGCATAAGGTTGTTGTAAATCTAGTAATGATAAATATTAAAACCGGGAAAAATGAGTTTATGCATCAGATGTAGAGAGATTTTTTTGCAAGATATATTAATTCGAATGCCTTGTTGTTTAAAAGATCTATGAATCCTTTTAAGTCTGAGTTTTGGGAGAAACATGTAGAAATATTATTTGGTATTTTACCAGTAACTGACAAACAGATGGTTGTCTTTGCTTCATTTGAGTTAGAAGGAGAAGGTTTAGAATGATGAAAGGATATTCTTCACAAGGTAAGTACATATATTGATAGACCCTTAAGCTAGAATGGGTTTAAGGAGGTTTTCCTTGATAAATACTTTCCTTAGACCTTTAGAGCCCAACAAGATAGAGATTTTACTTATTTGAGGCAAATGGGTTGACTATGACTCAGTATGATAGCAGATTTGTGGCTTTGAAAAGGTGGTATTAAAAATGGTAGACCTATAGGAGAAGAAGTGTAAAAGGTTCATAGATGAACTATGTTTAAATATTTGATCAAAACTATCTTACATGAGGCATATGAATTATGTCAAGTTGGTGGATATGTCATTTCAAATTAAGAGAGATATGATGGGGTTTAAGGGAAAGAGAAAGAGTGGTTAAAGAGGCTTAGACATGAAGGCTATAGAGTTAGTGGTAGTATGAGTGTACAGGGTGAGAGACCACCCAGATGAGGTGTTCCTTATCACAGAGAACTTTAGTATAGAGTCAGAGGCAAGTATAATATGTTACTTCTATAGCTTAGAGTAATATCGGTGGGACCCCTAGATTTGAGAAATAATTTTTGGGAACTGGAAGTTATGGTAAATGTGGGAGTGCACTACTTAGAGGATGTGATAACGTGATAAAAATATAAAAACGTGTAATAGATGTAATTCGATAAGATATTTATCCCATAATTGTTCTAATTTGAGGTGTTTTGTATATAGAAAAGGTGAACATATCAATGTTGGTTGATCTTGGTGCAACCCAATATTTTGCATCCAGTATTCATATGAAGTCTATTGAAGTATGTATTAGTCATTTGATGCAAATTTTTTTTGTTGAAGTTCCCACTAGCGATAGAGTGATAATCGTAATTGTTTACAAGGGTTGTGTGATTCATATCAGTGATAGGAAATTTGAAGCTGATTTATTATCTTTGAATATGGTTGATTGTTCTAGAAAGAATGTAGTGTTCAAGATATGGACATGAGGAGTGTAACTTTCAGAGAGAACATAAAATACTCTCGAACTATCTTATTTTACTCTAACTACAAATAGTTGAATAAGAACAAATATCTTTTACTTAGGATAAATGAATTGTTTGAGTAGTTGCAAGGAGTGAGAGTGTTTTCTAAGATAAGCTTGAGATTAAGTTATCACCAGTTAAGGATAAAGGAGGGAAACGTGCCTAATACTGCTTTTAGGACACGTTATGGTCATAAGTTTCTCTAAGTGTAAGTGTTAGCTGAATGAAATAACTTTCTTGGAATGTATAGTATTGGGAAATGGTATAACAGTTGAACCACAAAAGGTAGAGGCAATGTTAAGTTGGGAGAGATCAACTAATGTGACTGAAATTAGAATCTTCTTGGGGTTAGCTGGTAATTATAGAAGATTCTTTCAAAAAATTTCTATTATTATAATACTGTTGAATAGACTGACCAGGAAAGAGGTGAGATTTGTATGGTGAGGGAAGTGTGAGAAAATTTTTTCAATTACTAAAAGAAAAATTGATTACAGCTCCAGTATTGGTATTTCCTTCTGGTGATGAAGGATTTGTAGTGTATAGTGATGCGTCACATCAATGGTTGGGATATGTGTAACATAGGAAAGCTGTGGCCCATACTTCTTGGCAATTGAAGATTCATGATAGAAATTACCCTACTCATGACTTAGAATTTGCTGCTATTGTATTTACTTTAAAGATTGGAGACATCATCTGTATAGAGCCACTTATGAGATATTAATGGGTTATAAGAGTTTGACATACTTACCTACCCAGAGAGAGTTAAATTTGAGGCAAAGATGGTGGATGGAGTTTATTACTAACTACGATTGTACAATTCACTATCATCTAGAAAAAATGCGAAGGTGATAGTTGATGGATTGAGTAGAAAGTTTAGAAGAAGGTTAACTGCTATTGGGAGTCCTGATGTGAAATTGATGATAGATTTAAAAGTGATAAGAATGAAGTTGAATATCAGTGATAGAAGATCATGGTTAACAAATATGGTTGTACAGTCATCCATAGTGAAATGTTTTAGAGATTCAAGGTAGAGATAAGGAGATAGAAAAGATTAAGCATTGAGTGCTTACGAGAAAGTAATATGAGTTCAAAAATTTGAAATGAGGGTGTTTTGGTATTGGAACAAGAATTGTGTTCCTAATGATACAGAGTTGAGAAAGGTACATGATAATGTATATTCGATGCACCCGAGTCACAATAAGATGTATAGAAGATTGAGACATAATTTCTGGTGGTTAGGATTGAAGAGGGATGTAGCTGAGATTGTGAGGTTGTATGGAGCACCATTAAGCATAATGTCAAATAGAGATTCTAGATTTACATCTTGGTTTTAGAGAGGCTTTCAGAAAGCGATGGTACACAGTTACAATTTAATATAATTTTTCTTGCTCAGACATAAAGGATTATTAGAGTGCTAGAAGATATATTAAGGGCAAATGTGATGAGTTTTCAGTAAGTTGGGATGCTTACATGCCATCGATTGAAATTGCTTTTAAAAATCAGTATCAAACTAGTATTGGGATGACACCGATTGAGACATTATATGGTAGGATGTATAGAACTCCTATATATTGGGAAGAAATGGGAGAGATAAATATATATGATCCATCAATTATTGAATTAACAACTGAGAAAATTAAATTGGTTAAAGAGAACCGTAAAGCAGCACATAGTAGACTGAATAGCTATGCTGATACTAAAAAAAGACCTCTTGAGTTTCAAGTAGGTGATTAGGTGTAATTAAAAATATCTCAATGAAAAGGTGTGTTGAGGATAAAAAAAAAGGAAAGTTGAGTCTGAGGTAAATAGGACCCTATGAGGTTATTGAGAAAGTTGGGCTAGTTGTGGGTAGCTTGGATTTGCCTCCAGAATTAAAACATTTATATAATGTATTTCATGTTTCACTTTTAAGAAAGTGTTTACATGATGAATATTATAATATTTCGAGCTATTTTATAGAAATTCAGAAAGATTGGGCTTATATACAAGTACCAGTGAGAATTTTAGACAAAAAGAACAAATCTTGTATAATAAAATAATTTCATTAGTTCAAGTTCGGTGGCAGAATAAGGATGTTGAAGAGATTACGTGAAAGCGTGAGACAATTAGGAAGAAATATTATTCACAATTGTATCTTGAGTTAGGTATGAAAATTTCTGGGATGAAATTTTTATAAGGTGGGTGGATTTGTAATACCCGTATTCGTAAAGTAAGGATAAAAAAGTAATTTAATAAATATGACATGGAATTAAAATAAAATATATGTGAAATGTTTATTATTATTTAAATAAAACAATTCTTACAAAAATGGATGCATGGAGGCATAGTTACAAAGAAAATGAAAAAAAAAAATTTCGTGAGTAGTATAAATGAAAAGGAAAAAGAAAAAAAAAGTTTTGTTTTAAAAAAAATTGTGCAACACCTGGAAGTCCAGGTGTTGCACCTTTAGTAACAGTATGCTGTATGTGGTGCAGCTGTTCATTTGTGAACAGTGGGAAGGCGGTAACTGCCGTTTAAAAGGTTATACATTGATTTTTTTTATTATTTATTACCAAATTCTATTTGGTTTATTCCTTTTACAATTCGAACTACTTAATTTCTCTAAATACTTGGGAATTGAAAGAAATGTTGAAAGAGCAAAATTTTGTAGGGGTTTACGGAAGAATTTCATAGAGAATCACGGGAAGCACTAAGAAAAACAGAAAGTAATAACGTGAAGTTTATTTTTTTGAATTTTAGCATACATTAATTTTCTTGGAATTCAAAGTGGAAATTTTCAAAGGGTATAAATTAGGAAGAATTGAAGAATAAATTATAAATTTAATATAAATATTATATCAGGTGTTGACGATCAGTAATCGGGGGAAATTGCTGAGAGGAACGGGAAAGGCAAAGAGGTGATCCACGGGTAGCTCTAAGTGCTACGTGGTGAGTTAGATTTACTTTAAGTAATCTAGATAAAAATGAAATATCTAGTGATAATATTAAAATAAATTAATTAGCTTAGACTTTGGTGGTAGATGAAAAATTCATTGATAGGTATGATAGGAATTTTGTACATGTAGAAAATTATTATGTGAGAAATAATATTTTTGGAATAATAAGTTGATTTAATAATAAAAGTGATAAGTAAAATTTTTAATAAGCTATGGTTGATGTTTTGATACGATTTATGAGGAGATGAAATTTAGGGGATCTTGACAAGCTATGATTAATGCTTTGATGTGATTTATGCGGAGAGGAATTTAGTGGATATTTTTAAATAATAAATTGAGAATAATCAGGATAGCTAATTTAAATATTTGAATTCATATTTGTTTTTATGTTACTGTTCATATACATATTTCATATTATTGTTCATATGCATATGCATTAAATAAAAGAACCGAGAGGGGGCTGGTCTAATTGAAAAATCGTGACAGCCTGTATATGTTGGAAATTAAGGAAAACCATGACAGTCAGTATATGCTAGAAATAAATGAAAACTGTGATAGCCGGTATATGCTGGAAATAAATACCATGACAATCGGTATATACTGGAAATAAAAGAACTGGGAGAGGGCTGATCTAAGATAAAAACATGTTGACATGTGGGAAGACGTTCCCTAATAATAATTCATGCATTGCATCTATTTTAAATATTGATTGCATTATTGAAATGCTGATGTGTTGTGTGTTATTGTAAAATTTATTTATAGATAAATGAGTCTTACAGAGGGACAGTTATGGTGGGAAAGAAACATAGAAGTATGATATGATAAGAACCATCTAAATAGTAGACTTTATGTTGTGCACCTCATAACGAGGTAATTATGAGATAATTAATGGTCTTAAGGTGAACCAATACATATGAAGAAGAGTTTGATAGAGAATGAGACTTATGATAGGTGTAGTGATAGTATATGCTATTATCAAGTTGTATGAAATATAATTTATTTAATATTGAAAGACTATTTATACAAATTGAGTACTTCTAGTAAATTTAATTCACTGAGCTTGTGAAGCTCACTCTTCATTGTACAATGATTTCAGGTAGCAGGCATGACAAATAGTTTGGTTAGTTAAGGTTCAGACGAAATCATTATCTGTAAGACATGTAAGTGTCCACTTCCTCAGACTAATGAGAAAATAAAATAAAAATTTATTTGTAAATATTCATGCATTTTGCATTGAATATAATGTTTAAGTCAAGATCAGAATGATGTATCTCCCTTGTTGAGAGTTGAGGATTGATGTAAAAATTTCTATTGGTATTATTTTTATTGTTGCATATATGTGTCGTGCTAGGATTTTCAAAATGTGACAACACCATCTTGGGGGTGACCAACCCGGGATGGGTCTTTACAATGATAGTCAGACGCAGCCTAGAGAGAGTAGAGTACATGCGCTGACCCAACAAGATGCTCAAGAAACTCTTGACGTCGTGATGAGTACAATATCTATTCTTGATAGACTTGCTAGATTATTGATTGATCCTAGTGCAATTCATTCTTTTACATCAAGTACTTTTATGAGATCCATTGATGCATCTGATAGTTCTTTGATTGATAATATTGTTGTTGAGGTTTCTACTAGGAATAGAGTTGTGATATAAAATTATTATCGAGGTTGTGTGATTCATATAGGTGATAAATAATTTGAAGTAGACTTATTATTTTTGAACATGATTGATTTTGACTTGATATTAGAGATGGATTGGTTATCTACATATCATGCATTGGTTAATTGTTTTAGGAAGAATGTGGTGTTTAAAATTCCTGGACCTGATAAGTTTAGTTTTCAGGGAGAATGTAAGATACTTTCCAGTTATCTTATTTCTGCCTTGACTGCTAGTAAATGGCTGAGAAAAGGTTGTGAGGAGTATTTAGCAGATATGGTGGATCCTAGTAAGGAGGATAGAAAGCTGGAAGAAATCTCAATGGTGAGGATTATTCAAATATATTTCTTGATAAAATGTATGGTTCCTAGTAGGGAGATTGAATTTTCCATTGATGTGATTCTGGTTTTTGAACCTATTTTAATAGCACCCTACAGAATTAGACCTTTTGAATTAAGAGAATTGAAGGTTCAACTTTAAGAATTGTTAGACAAATAATTTATTCGACCATGTGTGTCACCATGGGGCCTCTGTATTGTTTGTGAAGAAGAAAGATAGAACAATGAGATTGTGTATAGACTATAGACAGCTGAATAAGATCACTATTAAGAACAAATATCCTTTGTCCATGATAGATGATTTGTTTAAACTATTGCAGAGATCGAGGGTGTTTTCAAAGATAAACCTGAGATCAGGTTATCACCAATTGAGAATTAAAGAGAGAGAGACGTTCCTAAAACTGCTTTTAGGACATGTTATGCTAATCATGAGTTTCTTGTGATGCCATTTAGGTTTACGAATGCTCAAGTAACAGTTATGGATTTGATGAACAAAGTGTTTAAATCATTTCTTGATAAGTTTGTGGTTGTATTTATTGATGACAAACTGGTGTATTTAAATAATAAGGAAGAACATAAGAAACATTTAGAAGTGTTCTTAAAGATTTTGAGGAAAGAGATTATATGCTAAGTTTTTCTAAATATGAATCTTGGCTGAATGAAGTAACTTCCTTAGGGCATGTAGTATCTAGAGATGTTATAGCATTTGATCCACAAAAGGTAGAGGCAGTGTTGAGTTGGGATAGACCAACTAATGTAATTGAGATCAGAAGCTTCTTGGGTTTGGTTGGTTATTATAGAATATTTATATAAAATTTTTCCATGATTGCAACACCATTGACTAGGAAAGAGGTGAAGTTTGTATTGTCTGAGGAGTGTGAGAAGAGCTTTCATTTGTTAAAAGAGAAGTTGACTACCATTCCAGTGCTGGTGCGCCCTTCTGGTGATGAAGGATTTGTGGTATATAGTGATGCATCGCATTAAGGGTTGGGATGTGTGTTGATGCAATATGGGAAGGTAGTGGCCTATGCTTCTAGTCAATTAAAGAATCATGAAAGAAATTACCCGACCCATGACTTAGAGTTGGCACCATAGTATTTACATTGAAGATTTGAAGATATCATCTATATGGAGCCATTTGTGAGATATTTATAGACCATAAGAATTTGACATACTTATCTACCCAGAAAGAGTTAAATTTGAGGCAGTGGCATTTGATGAAGTTGATTAGTGATTATGATTATACAATTCACTACCATCCAGGGAAGGCAAATGTGGTAGCTGATGCATTGAGTAGAAAGTCTATAGGGAGATTAGCTACTATTGGGAGTTATGATATTAGCTTGATGATAGAATTGAAAGAAATGAGAATACAGTTGAGTATCAGTGATAGAGGAGTATTGATGGCAAATATGGTGGTATAATCTTCTATTATTGATCGCTTGTTACAGATGTAGAGTAGAGATGAAGGGATAGAGAAGATCAAACATGAAGTATTAAGAGGGAAGCCGACTGAGTTTAGAATTAGAGAAGATAGTATGGTAGTATTAGGACATAGAGTTTGTGTTCCTAATGATGTTGAGATAAGAAAGAGAGTCTCATGATTCTGTGTATTTTATGCACCCAGAGAATAATAAGATCCACAGGGGGTTGAGACATAATTTTTGGTGGTCAGAGATGAAGAAAGATGTAGGTGAATATATTTCTAGATGTCTGATTTGTCAACAAGTGAAATATGAGAATAGACATCCGGTAGGGTTATTACAGCCTCTTTCAGTACTTGAATGGCCATGGGAGAATGTGAACATGTATTTTGTTTCTAGTTTTTTTTTGTACCCAAAGAGATCATGATGCTGTATGAGTGTAATACCCGTATTTGTAAAATAAGGGTAAAAAAGTACTTTAATAATTATGACAGAGTTAAAATATATATATATATATATATATATATATATATATATATATATAATTCGAAAGATTTCATTTTTATAAAACAATTCTTAAAAAAAAAACAACAGACGCGTGGTGGTGTAAAGAAAGAGAAAAAAAATGAAAACAAAATTGTTCAAATAAAGGAAAAGGAAAAAGAATTTTTTTTATAAAAATTTTTCAGAAAAAAATATATGTGGCAACACCTGTTGCCAAAAGAAAGGCTTACCTACATGTAAGACACAACTTTAGTTTATTTTATTAATTACTTACCAAATCTTGTTTGGTTTTCTCATTTCCTCAATTCAAACTAATTTATTTCTTTAAACACTTGGGGACCGAAAGAAAGGTTGAAAGAGTAAAATTTTGAAGAAGTTTATGGGAGAATTTTATAGAGAGGCACAAGAAACTCTAAGAAAAACAAAAGGTAATAACATGAATTTTATTTTTGAAATTTAGCATACATGAAATTTCCCGGAATTCAAAGTGAGAATTTTCAAAAGGTGTGAATTATGGAAGAATTGAAGAAAAAAATAGAAATTTTAATATAAATATTATGTCAAGTGTTGACGATCAGCAACCCGAAAAAATTGTCGAGAGGAACAGGAAAGGAAAGGAGGTGATCCACGGGTAGCTCTAAGTGTTACGTGGTGAGTTAGATTTACTTTAAGTAATCAAGATAAATATAAAATATATAGTGATAATATTAGAATAAATCATTAACTTATGATTTGGTGATAGATGAAAGTTGGTTGATAGGTATGACAGAAATAATAGATGTGTAAAGAATTATTTTATGAGAAATAATATTATTGAAATAATGAGTCGATTTAATAATAAAGGCGATAAGGGAAATTCTTGATGAACTATGGTTGATGATTTGATATGATTTATGAGGTGAGGAAATTTAGTGGATCTTAATGAGCTATGGTTGATAAATTGATGTGACATATGAGGAGAATAAATTAGTGAAATTGATCAAATAGCAATTTGAAAAAAGACACGATAGCTAAATTAATTGTCTAAATACATGCTTGTTTTTATATTATTATTCATATGCATATTTCATATCATTGTTCATATGCATATGCATGAAATAAAAGAACTGAGAAGGAGCTGGTCTAAATAAAAACCGTGACATCCGGTATAAACTAGAAAAAAAAAAGAATCAAGACGGGGTCGGTCTGAATGAAATAAAAGAACTGGGAGGGGGCCAGTCTAAATGAAATAAAAGAACTAGGAATGCAACTGGTCTAAGATAAAAATATGTCGACATGTGGGAAGATGTTCCCTAATAATAATTCATGCATTGCATCTATTTTAAATATTGATTGTATTACTGAAATGTTAAAGTGTTGTTTGTTATTGTAAATTTATTTATAGATGAATGAGTCTCACAGAGAGACAATTATGGTGAGAACGAAACATGTAAGTATAATATGATAAGAACTATCAAAATGGTAGACTATATGCTGTGAACCTCATAACGAGGTAATTATGAGATAATTGATGGTCTTAAGGTGAACAAATATATAAGAAGAAAAGATTGATAGAGAATGAAACTTATGATATGTGCAGTGATAGCAGAATGCTATTATCAAGTTATATGTGATATAAATGATTAAATATTAAAAGACTATTTACACAAATTGAATACTTCTAGTAAATTTAATTCATTGAGCTTGTGAAGCTCATCCTTCATTGTACAATGATTTCAGATAGCAGGCAGGAAAAATAGTTTGGTGAATTGAGGTTCAAACAAAATCATTATCTGTAAGCCATGTACGTGTCCACATCCTCAGACTAATGAGAAAATAAAATAAAAATCATTTGTAAATATTCATGCATTTTACGTTGTATATAATGTTTAAGTAAATATCAGAATGATGTATCTCCCCTGTTGAGTGAGGATTGATGTAAAAATTTATATTGGCGTTATTTTTCTTGTTGCATATATGTGTCGTGTTGGGATTTCCAAAATGTGATAACACTGTCTCAGGGGTAGCCAGCCTAGGATGGGTCGTTACAATTTTGGTATCAGAGCATTAGGTTTTATAATTTTGTAAACTGCATAAAAAGTAAGAAAGTGGAAGATTAAAACAAATTCTATTATAATGAATAGTCTGAGGATGACATGTGGACATGCTAGAGCTAGAGTTAGAGTTGTTGATTTGAGAGGGCGTGGTAGGCCCCCAATATTTTGATAAGTTGAGGTTGAGTCTAAATCTGTGGTTTCTAGAAGGGAATATGTTGACATTATAATTGATATTAGTAAAGGTATGAGAGAATCTGAAGTTGAAAGAGATGAGCTAAAATAAGCCCTTACACATGCTCTTGAGAAAATGAATGTAACAGATGATAGAGTTGATAGCCTATAGCATAGACTTGATGAATAGGCTAGGGCAATGCCTGGGGTTGTTGTACATCCAGTAATGATAAATGTTAAAAAGGGGACAAGTGAGTTTATGCACAAGATGTAAAGAGATTGTTTTGTTAGGTATATTAAGGTGAATGTTTTATTATTTAAAGGATCTATGAATCCTTTTAAGCCTGAGTTTGGGTGAAACATGTAGAGAGATTATTTGGTACTTTACCAGTGACTGGCAAGCAGAGGGTCACCTTTGCTTCATTTGAGTTAGAAGGAGAAGCTTTAGAATGATGAGAGGATACTCTTCCCAGAGTAAGTGGATATTTTCATAGACCCTTTAACCTGGAATAGATTTAAGGAAGTTTTCCTTGATAAATACTTTTCTTATACTTTTAGAGCCCAACAAGAAAGAGATTTGTTTATTTGAGGCAAATGTATTGACTATGACTTAGTATGATAGGAGATTAGTGGCTTTGTCGAGGTTTGTACCGAAATAGAAGACCTAAAGGAGAAGTGTAAAAGGTTCGTAAATGAACTATGTTTAAAGATTTGATCAAAACTATCTTACATGAGACATATGAATTATGTCAAGTTGGTGGATATATCATTTCAAATTGGGAAAGATGTGAAGGAGCTTAAGGGAAAGAGAAAGAGTGGTTAAAGAGGCTTAGACATGAAGGTTCTAGAGGTAGTGGTAGTATAAGTGTACAAGGTGAGAGACCACCCTAGATGGGGCATTCCTTGTTACAAGGAAATATAGTACAGAGTCGAAGGCAAATAAGATTCGTTGCTTCTTTAGCTCAGAATACTATCGGTGGGACACTTAGATTTGGGAGACAGGTTATGGGAACTGAGAGTCATGGCAGAGGAAGTAAGTATGCCACCAAGGGGAAGTGGCAATCTGATATATGATCGAGAAACAAAAGTTTGTTATAAATATAATCAGATAAAATATTTATCATAGAATTGCCCTAATTTGAAGTGCTTTATATGTAAAAAAAAGGTGGACATATCAATGTTAGTTTATATTAGTACAACCCATTTTTTTGCATCCAATGTATTTATGAAGCTTATTGATACATGTATTAGTCCTTTGATGCATAATAAGATTGCTGAAATTCCCACTAGAGATAGAGTGATAATCATTAACGTTTATAAGGGTTGTGTGATTTATATAAGTAATAGAGAATCTGAAGCTGATATATTATCTTTGAATATGGTTGATTGTTTTAGAAAGAATATAGTGTTCAAGATATGGACATGAAGAGTTTAACTTTCAGGAAGAACATAAGATACTCCCAAACTATCTTATTTTGCTTGGATTACTAGTAGATGATTGAAGAAGGGTGGTGAGGAGTATTTGACATACATAATGGATTCTAAAAAGGAAAATAGGAAGTTAGAATACATCTTACTGGTGAAAGATTATTCTAATGTATTTTCTTGATGAGTTGTCTAGGTTGCCTCCCAATAGGGAGATTAGATTCTCTTTTAATGTGATACCAGGTTCGTCACATATATCTATGACACTTTATAGAATGACACCAGCTAAGTTGAGAGAGTTGAACGTACCATTTTAAGAATTGTTAGATAAACAATTTATCAGACTTAGTGTGTTTAGAGAGCCTCTGTATTGTTGTGAAGAAGAAATATGAAATGATGAGATTGTGTATAGACTATAGCTAGCTGAATAAGATTCCCATTAAGAATAAATATCCTTTACCTAGGATAGATGATTTATTTGAGAAGTTGCAGGAAGTAAGGGTATTTTCTATGATAGACCTGAGATTAAGTTATCACCAGTTAAGGATAGAGGAGGGAGACATGTCTAAGACTACTCTTAGTACACGTTATGGTTATAAGTTTCTTGTGATACCATTTGGGTTATTCATGGACTTAATGAATAGAGCGTTTAAACTATATCTTAACAAGTTTATGGTTATATTTGACATTCTGATATATTCTAAGAAGGAAGAACAACACACTATATCTCAACAAGTTTATGGTTGTATTTGACATTCTTGTATATTCTAAGAAGGAAGAACAACATGTGAAGAATTTAGAAATAGTGTTGGAGATCTTAAGGAAAGAGTGATTATATGCGAAATTTTTTTATGTGAATTTTGGCTTAATAAAGGTACTTTCTTTAGACATATAATATCTTGAAATGGTATAACTATTGATCCACAAAAGGTAGAAGCAATGTTAAGTTGGGAGAGACCAACTAATATGACTGAGATTAAAATCTTCTTGGGGTTAGTTGGTTATTATAGAAGATTTTTTCAGAATTTTTATATTATTATAATACTGTTGACTAGACTGACCAAGAAAGAGGTGAGATTTGTATGGTGTGGGAAGTGTGACAAATTTGTTTTCCAATTTCTTAAGGAGAAATTGACTACAGCTCCAGTATTGGTGCTTCTTTTTCGTGATGAAGGATTTGTGGTGTATAGTGATGCATCGCATCAATGGTTGGGATACGTGTTGATGTAACATGGGAAAGTTATGGCCTATACTTCTAAGAAATTGAAGAATCATGATAGAAATTACCCCATCCATAACTTAAAGTTGGCTGCTATAATGTTTACTTTAAAGATTGGAGACATCATCTGTATGGAGCCACTTGTGAGATATTCACTGATCATAAGAGTTTGACATACTTACCTACCTAGAGAGAGTTGAATTTGAGGCAAAGATGGTGGATGGAGTTGATTAGTGACTATGATTGTATAAATTCACTGTCATCGAGGAAAGGCGAATGTGGTAACAGATGTATTGAGTAGAAAATCTACAAGATGATTAACTACTATTGAGAGTCATGATATGAAATTGATGATAGATTTAAGAGAAATAAGAATGAATTTGAATATAAGTGATAGAGAATCATTGTTAGCAAACATGGTTGTATAATTATCCATAATAGAATGCTTGTTAGAGATGCAAGGTAGAAATGAAGAGATAGAAAATATTAAGTAGGAAGTGCTTAGTAGAAAATAATATGAGTTCAAAATTAGAAATGATGGTATTCTAGTCTTGAAACATAGAATTTGTGTTCCCAATGATGCGAAGTTGAGAAAGGAGACATTGAGAGAGGCACATGATGATGTAGCTGAATGCATTTCTAGATGTTTGGTTTTTCTGTTAGTGAAATATGAGAATAGACATTCAACAGGTTTATTATAGCCTCTTCCTATGCTTGAATGACCCAAAAAAAATGTGAGTATGGATTTTGTTTATGAATTTTTCCATACCTAGAGAGATCACGATACAGTGTAAGTGATAGTAGATAGATATTTTAAGTCATCTCAATTTCTTCCAATTAAAACTAATTAGAATCCTAAAAAGTTGGCTGAACTGTATGTAGCTGAGATTGTGAGGTGGTATAGAGTACTATTAAGAATAGTGTCATTTAGATATGCTAGATTTACACCTTGGTTTGGATAGGCTTTCAGAAAGCCATGTGTACACAGTTGCAGTTTATTTCAACTTTTCATCCTCAAATAGTTAAGCGGACAAAAGAACAAACCTTGGTCTAAGTCAAAATCCACCTTCGAAATTTTACAACTGATCATCGATCAAGTATATATCAATTCACACTTTGAATATTCATCGTTGGAACTATTTTCCTATCTCTCTTTAGTCGCAATTAATTAGAAAACAAGCGATCTAATTAACCCTAACTACTAAACAACCCAAGACAAGCACTAAAGGTTTAATCTAGTAGTAGCCTTAAGAATTAGAGAGATCGATGAAGCTAAACAACACAAGCACAAGCGGTTGCATTTAATTTAGTCGAACGATCTTCCTAAGATCTAATAATTTTTGACGTAGCAAATTATTAAATCTTAGTTGCTTCACAAATTAGAGGGATCAAACAATTATGGATTTGATATCTAACCTAGTAGTAGATTGCAACGAATAATAAATTAGTAGGCCTCCTAGTAATTAAATGAGAAAATAATGAAAATAGGGCCAGAAGAACATTCGATACTCAAAGCATAAATTGAACAATAAAAATAGATTAGATCTCAGAGTTTTATTGATTCTGAGGCTTCCATTTCCTTTGACCAATTATAAAAGTTTAGCCTCACAGGGCCATGATGAAAACTCAAAGGAGAAAATTGAGAAGAGGGGAGAGAGAGGCGGCTGTGAAGTCTGATTATTTCCCTGCTCTTATACACGTTATTTTCAATATTAGAAAACCCTACAAGATCTCCTAAAAATATTCTTAATATTATCCTAAAATAACAATATCCAAATTTGACTAATTAAGGAAAATATTAAAAATAAAATAAAAGTGTAGGAAATCACCTTAGCAAGATACCCAGGTGGTGATCTTCCAAACACCCAAGTCTTGAATGATTTGTAGAAATAATTTCAGCAATCGAACACAAGAACAGAAAATCAAATCAAGGAAAGAAGACAAGTAATTTGTCATCGAGGTTCGGCAATGTGCCTACGTCCCTGTGAGTTCCTCCGAACTCTCTGCACTATCTCAATGGTTCTTACAAAGTTACAGTAATCCCCTCCCTTCAAGAATCCAAGTTCTTGAAGAAACAAGAAGAGAAGGAAGAAGATGAGAACTTCAACAATGTTTTCTAATCTAGTCTAGACTCTCTCTATCTTATTACAACCAGCCTCACTACAAGAGTCCCTCTTGTGTTTGTCACTCTTACACAATTCTCTCTAAGTGTTTACGATGATCTCACAATGTCACAAATCTCTCTTGTATGTGTGTTGTATATTATTGTAGAAATGAGGCCTTTAGAACCCCTTTTATAGCCTCTTAATTCTTGGACATTCTTGAGATTCATTGTTGACCCTTTGATCTTGTTCTCCCTTAGATCTTAGCCTTTAATCATCTCCAAGTGAAGCTGTGCATTTTATCCTTGCACTCACACACTTAAAAGGGTCTTAAAGCAGGCTGTCCATGTGTGCAACCCTTTGCCTGGCGCCTAGGCGCTCAACAGGGGGCGCCATGGTGCTGGGAAGGGCACCTTTGCACACCTTCTGGGCATCATGGTGCTGATCCGGTCCTTCAGCACACCATTCTGGACGCCATGGTGCTGGTGCTAGGAGCCATGGTGCTGATGATGCTGCTGCTGTGCGCACACTTTCCTGATTGTGTGCAGACTTGCGAACACTAGTGCGCATGGCCTTTCCTTACTCCAAATTGATGCACATACATGTGTGCAGTCTTCTAACTTGCGGAACTTTGATAATCCACCTTTGGTTTGGACTTTAACCATTTTTAAACCATGGTTGGACCTGTTTGAACCTTAGACAAATAACAACAATCTCTACCTTTGTCTAAGTGTTCAAAAACCTGAACCATTGTGCAGAAAGCTTCAGGATCCAAACTCATATGGAGTTACCAATTAACCAACTCCATTCCTAAGAAGTCCAAGGCAATGATTGTACCTTCTTAGAGGTAGAACTTTGGTGCCTAAATCTGCAGGACTTTTCTCCGTGGTCTTCTTGTCAACATGAATGCATCCTTTCGTACCATTTTCCAGAATGTAATGATACCAAACATCCATATGCTCTATCCCTTCATGGAACACCGGATTCCTCCACAAGTGCCCCATACTTTGGTTATCCAAAGATACCATCACCTGCTCTTTTAGGACCTCCCACTCGTCCAATAACCCTTTGCACCCCATAGCCTCCTTTATAGCTTCCGTAGCCACTATGCATTCTGCCCTGGTTGTTATGAGTGCTACCACTGGCTGCCACTGAGCCTCCATGTACCTCAGCAACCACTTCATCCCAAGCCAATGCTCTTTTCCGGGATTACTCACACATTTGCTGAAAATATCCATTGCCCAAGAAACACTTGACCTGTTTCTCTTCATTTCCCGGATGATTCTCCTCATCCCAAGGATCTTTTGTGCAAGGCTAAGATCCTTCCTCTCTAGTTCCTCACTGAGTTGAGATGTAAACCTTTTCATCCTCTTCTTGTTGTTCCAAACTAACAGCCCATCAATGACATAGGTGAGGATACTCACCATCTTCTCCACCTTGTGTCCAGGTGAGAAAGTTTCTGTGAAACCTATGTCTCCTTTTCTCGTGAACCCATTCGCCACCAGCCTAGCCTTGTTCTGGACTTCATCTCTTGGAGGGCACCCTTCTTTGATCTTGTAAGTGCACTTACATTCCACAACTTTCTGATTTCCTGGAATTTTCACCAATTCCTAGAAGTTATTCTTCCTCAAAGAATCCATTTCTTCCTCTATAGCTAGTTGCCACTTTGACGAATCCTTACACTCCATGGCCATAGTGTAAGTTTCTTGTTCACTCATCTCTCATTCTGTCCAAGGAGCTGCTGCATCCGCAGCAGCCGCAAACCCATATCTTAAGGGTGGTCTAACCACTCTTCTTTCCCGGTCTCTTATGAGCTAATAGTTATTTACTGCATCAACCACTTCTTGTTCAGCCTCTTCTTGAGTTTCTTGAGCTTCTTGGCTTTCATCCAAGGGCTCTACTTGGTCCGAACCCTCTTGCCTCCTCTACTCTACCTGAACTGAGTGCTCCTTGATGCGATGCTCAACAATTTCTGGACTGGTTTGCTCACTAGCTCCTGCAGGGTTAGTTTTCTCCAAGTAGGGAAATAATAATTCATTAAAGACAGCATCCCTACTTACAGTCAGTTTCATGCCCTTCTTTTCTAAGGACCACAACCTATATCCCTTAACCCCATCACCATATCCTAGAAATTCACATTTTCTAGACCTAGGGCCAATTTTATCCTCCTTTTGATATGCATATGCTGCACACCCAAAAGTCTTAAGGTTGTTTAATTCAGGGGGTTTTCCACTCCACTTCTCCATGGGAGTCTTGAGCTCTATTGCTCTAGAGGGTGATCTATTCACCAAGTATGCAGCTGTTGCTACAGCTTCTCCCCAAAAATATTTTGGTAACCCGGATCCTATTAGCATGCACCTAACTTTTTCTATAAGGGTTCGATTCAATCTTTCAGTAACTCCATTTTGCTGGGGTGTTTTTACAACCGTCCTATATCTTAGAATGCCATTTAACCTACAGAATTGATCAAGTTCTTGGTTAAAAATTTCTAAGCCATTATCGGTTCTTATCCCCTTAACTACTCTACCCATTTGAGTCTCAACCAGCCCTTTCCACACCACTAACTTATTCAATGCATCTGATTTATTTTTCACCAAATAAACCCACACTTTTCTTGAATAATCATCAATTAAAGATAGAAAGTAAATGTTACCTCCCTGTGTTGGTGTCCTTACTGGTCCCCAAAGGTCCGCATGAATGTAGTCAAGAATGCCCTTATCCTTGTGCACTCCGGTGTTAAAGCTGACCCGATGTTGCTTCTTAAGAATGCAACTCTCACAGAAATCTAGTTTTTCTACTTTGTCACCACCAAGTAGACCTTCCTTGCTAAGCACTTGCAAGCCCTTTTCGCTCATATATCCCAAGCGAGTGTGCCAAAAGGCTGCCTTGTCTAGCTCAGCCATCAAGCTTGCTGCTTGATCATTGGTTTCTGTTTCTCTGATCATCTCATAGAGTCCATCATTTCTTGCTGCCTTGATCACTACCAAAGATCCCTTGGCCACCTTGATCTTTCCTCCCTCTATCTTGCATGTATAGCCCATGGAATCCAGCTGCCCCAATGAGATCAAGTTCCTCTTCAAATCTGGAATATACCTCACATTTTCTAGCAGCCTTGTGACTCCATCAAACATCCTCAATTGGATGTCTCCAATCCCTCTCACTTGGCAAGAATTATCATTCCCCAAGAAGACCCTTCCTTCGTTGATCTCCTTGAAATTCTTGAACCATTCTTTGTGAGGGCTCATATGATGAGTGCACCCAGAATCAAGAATCCACTTTCCACTGCCTGGCCTCCTACTCACATCCGAGCACACAACAAGAACATCATCACCTTGCTGTTCTCCCATGGCAACCGAAGCCTCTCCATTATTGGTATGACTTCTCCTCTCATCCCACATCCTCTTCTAGCAATCTTTCTTGAAATAACCCTCCTTGTTGCAGTAGAAGCACCTCCTTCCTCCAACCTTTGGTTTAGAGGGTGTTCTCCTATGGCTTTCTCCTCTACCATTATCCTGGTAGTAGCCATTGTTACTGCCATTCCGAGCTGCTGGCCTTCCTCTTATGAACAGCCCTTCACTACTTGATGTCTCCTTCATCTTGGTTTTGAAATCATGTACCCTTATGGCATTAATCACAATCTCCTTTGTCAAAGAATCCCTTCCATACTCAATTGCATTAATCAAATTATCAAAGCAATCTGGAAGTGAATTTAATAAAATGACAGTCAATTGTTCATCCGGAAAAGTAATGCTACAGCTATTCAAATCTTGAACTAGCTTGTTAAATACATCAAGATTATCTTGCAACTCTTTACTAGGGTCCATTTTAAAAGAAAAGATTCTTTTAAGAAGATAAATTTTGTTAGGGAGAGTTTTGGTAAGAAACAACTCATCTAGTTTCTTCCATATGATAGCCGGATCCTCCGAGTCTCCGCACTCCCTTGTGACACTATTTGACATGTGCAAGAAAATGGTGCTGTAAGCCATCTTCTTTATCTTGGTCCGCTGGTCCTCCGTGACACTTGCTAGAAAAACATCATCTTCTCCAATAGCCA